>JBBPLN010001076.1:0-10280 GCA_038089815.1 Sutorius eximius
AATACTATTCTGGTTCTACACCAGTATCACTACACTTGCTAGCTCCATGGTCTAGCCACAGTCCTAGACCTTGCCTATCAGTGAACCTGTGATACCAGGTGTACTTGGGCAACCCCCATACATTGAGTCACCCAGTGAGTGTTCCACTGGACATATCACTTCCATCCTCTTGTGCTATCATTGTTGTGCTGCTATTGGATAGCTCAAGTTCCAATACAACCAGGCAGTGTCCATTGGTGTGGCATCCCACTTGCCAACAGTCATCTTCCTCCTCTGGAATATCCCAAGGATCACGTACCTCACACAGCTCACATAGTTCACACAATTCATACAACCCCACACCCTCTCACACACTCAGAGGATCCCATCATTCTACCAGTCCTACCTGGAACAACAGACATGCTAACCACACCCGATGCACACACCCCTGTGACCATTCCCCATACCCTCATGACTGCACCCCATCCTCTGACTTCGGCGACAATGTATCTGACAATGTAGGCTATGGTAACATGACTGGCTTCCCCCCAGTGTTTGATTAAGGAGTGTCCTCAACAGAGCTCGGACATAGACAGGGAATAATGTTATGATTCATTTCATTCTTTTGTCTCATTTGTGTGCATGCTTTCACCTTCCACTCTTTGTCTCAATGCGTGTGCACTCAGACTCAATTTCCTTTCATCTCGTGCTTACTCACTCCACACCCTGAACCCCATCTCCATTTGATTCATAAGCATGCTCCACCCAGTGATGTCATCTGTACATGTATGCCTTCCCTTTTCATACTATTTGTACATGTTTGTCCACTTGGGTATATCTACCCCTGCGCATAGCCACAGTAGCCTTAAGCTACTTCTCCCTTGTACTGCCATCATCACATAGCAATACAATCTTGCTTCATCTCCTTGCTCTAGCTTCTCTAGCAAACCTCTACTCCAGACCTGTGCCAGCTTAGCCTGTCACTGTCCCATCTCTGCTGTGTGTCTGAGTATTGCCCCGGCATGTACTCCACCACAAGCTGAACTCTTGCCTCAGTGGGGGAGTATAAACCCTTGCCTCAGATTCATGTCAGTCTCTACCTGCTGCACTCCTGTTCTTCATCAGCACAATCTAGCATGTGCTTGTGCCTCCTCTGTCTTAACCTTGTCCCAGTACTCCATCAAGGGCTATGCTCGACCCAATCTCCTGGGCCAAACACATTCCCCATGCTGAGTTCGCCCATAATCACCACCCTTACTTCATCACAGGAAAATCTCCATTCTATCTCATGATGGGATATGAACCCTGTACTCTTCCTTTGGTCATCCCCAAAACAGATCTCCCCACTGTTGAACTCTGACTTTGTTATAGGGGTACATTTATCACCCTTTCACACCAT
This sequence comes from Sutorius eximius, assembly GCA_038089815.1. Taxonomy (NCBI): domain Eukaryota; kingdom Fungi; phylum Basidiomycota; class Agaricomycetes; order Boletales; family Boletaceae; genus Sutorius; species Sutorius eximius. Next base: position 1,379 of record JBBPLN010001076.1, read on the forward strand.
CACATGACCTCAGCACATCAGTAAACTGCTCCCTCAGAATAGAGTCCCAACTGACTCATTAGCCACCAACGTCACTCACTTGCTAGTTGTGCAAGTCATTGTGCTTTGGATCAGATTCTTATCTTATCTTATCTCAGATCTACGGTCCAATCTCCTTTGTTTGTCCTGGTTGACATAATTATAGAGTTCATACTCCGATGTCTAGAACGTCAACCATATGCTACGCACATAGGCTAGGGCCAAGGGTTGAACCCTAAGGCTGGGGCTATGCACTTCTCTTTCATTTCTGTTCACAGCCTCGCAGGCTGTTCTCTTCCATTCTTATGCCTCATATATTATGCTTCTCTTTCATCTCCACTCCCACAGCCTCAAAGGCTATGTATGCTTCCATTCTGATGCACAGCCGATAGCAGGCTGTGTCCATTAGTCCATATAGAGTAGAGTATCGGTAGATCTGCTACAAACATGTACATACTACTGAGTAGTACAAAAGGGCTAAGACCTGCTCCAGTGAACTCCAGTTTAGTTCACTTGGAGTCTTCCCCAAAGCTCCTTTTGCTAGTCTCTTGAGTCATTAGTCTTGTTGGCAACCTACAGCCTTATCTGGCTTCTTGGGTTGTTTCAGACTTAAGAACATTCTCGCTGCATGAGAAGAAGCCCTCACTGCCCATGAACTTGCATGCCAGGTTATGGAATTGAAATCAAAGAAACCCTTTACCATCATGGAAGTCTTATCTTCCACTGCCTATCACCTCTGACTCCCTGCAACATGGAAGATCCACAACACATTCCATGCTTCCCTCTTATTGTCCTATCATGAGAATGCCATCCATGGATGGAACTTCCCAGCTCCACCCCTGGACCTACTGTAGTAGAAGGCAAAGAAGAGTATGAGATCAAGAAGATCATACACCACCATGGCAACAGACTCCAAACCCATTCCTTCCTGATCTGATGGAAGGGTTACTCAGCTGAAGAAGACTTGTGGGTCCCAGAACAGGACTTGAAAAATGCAAAGTCTGCACTGGACAATTATAAGAAGGCTCACCCATGTGCCTTTCCCCAGCATCCCTCTTCTTCTTGTATCACCACCACCACACCCAAACCTACCTATGGCTATCACCCTCCACGTCATCAATGACAACACCTGCACATCGTTGCCTACACCACACCTGCCTATGGTTCTTCTGCCGGTTGTTCCCTTGTCTTATCAGAATTTGGCTGACGATGCTCATTCTCTCTCATTTCTTCAGACTATGACAGACTCTATTTCATCTCCTTCAACTCTTAGGTCTCCTTCCCTCGTGCCCTTCAAGGCTGAGAGTCTTTTGGGCCTCAAGCCCATATCTACTGTAGCCACCCCCAGATGGGTCATGTCAGCCCTTCCTTGTCCCATTACCCCAGTCTCCATCATGTCCACCACATCTCCTGCAATCCTGCACCCTCCTCCTGTCCTCTCCATCAACCTCCCTGAGTATGCCCATAACCTCCATCAGGACTTCCCTGATGTCAACTATGTGTGCAACATGCATCATTACCTTGACAACTCGTGCATGGCTTGGCCCATCGATGTCCACCTGGACATGGGCTCCCCATTCCTTGCCCTGTACAAAGCCTTCAGGCAAGCCAACCACCTCATCCCCATTGCCACCTACCTCCCCACCTCACATACACTGTGACCAGCACCCAGGAGGAACTCCACAGATTGCTGAACACCCTCACCTATTAACTCCAATTTGGAGAATTTGTAGAGAACATGGACCACTACCTTAAGAACCTAGCATGGTGTAAGAATGATAAAAGGTGGGGTAGGGCAAATAGATTTGTCCCAGGGCTTCTGTAGGTGAGGTTGTTAGTACAGAAGGGTTTGCTGAGACTGACTGCAGTGCTGGAGAGTGGTCCAGATGATTTGGACAATGAGAATGACCTGAAAACAAATATTCTGGACTAAATGGAGGTCTGGAGACAAGGAAATGATATTCCAGATAGAATGAGGTCCAGACGATGATACTGATGACAATGAGAGGCTTAGAGATGATGGTTGATCAGGGCATATGAGTGCAAGATGATATTCTAGGAATATCAGTACAAAATTTATAGTCTGGGCATATCCAAGACTGTAACCAAGGAAATGACAGGTACATGTGGTACATGTCTAAACCCATTGGAACACATTCCAAAAGTAAAGGATCAGCATAATGATCAATGAATAAGCAAGAAATGATAAGTCCAAACCAAAATAAAGGTATTCCAGACTGAAACCAGCACAATCCAGACTGGATTACATAGATTTCCAGTCGGATAAGTGAATTTCCAGTTGGAAATCAAACTGGACTTAACTTGGACCACATCAGATGGAATGGACTGGACACTGGACACTTGAGGACACCTAAAATACTACTAAAGAAGAGTTTATGAATGTAGAGAGCCACAGGCTCCTACAATGGTCCCACGACCTCCCCCATCCCATCACCACTGCTGCACCATCCGCCTCCTCATCCCTGCTCTTGTCTGGCAAACTCTGCTAGATTAACTTGGTCAAAGCTGCTGTGGCTCACCAAACCGGGGGGCATGGCACCCTTGAGCTTGTCTCATCACCCTAAGTACTGTAACACCTGCTTCCACTGCCACTGTCTTGGCCACCAACAGGTCCATTGCCCATTCTATCAGTGCCCCATATGTCTTCACTGGGAACCCAACCACACCCAGGCATAGTGCCCCATGGTGCAACAGCCCACCTGCTGTAGAGAGTCATAACTCTCTAGGTTCATATCCCTTGTTTTCAGATCATCCTGAGTTTCTTCAAGCATCCATCTCATGTCTGAAGTCCATCCAATCCAGTTCAGAGCGGTCCAGTTTACTTGGTACATGTCCGGATAATCTGGTTTCATATCTGATAGTTTAGTCCAGGTCAGATTCCATCCAGATTGTGTTCTCATGTCTGGACTTCATTTCTTTACTTATGTTTGACATGTTTCACCTTACTCAGATGTTTCTATATGCTTTGCCACCTATCTTATGATACATGTGCTACTTATCATTGCTATGGACACAGTCTTGGGTGTACCCAGACTATAAAAGCTGTAGGATGACAAGTAGAAATTTATCTTGGCTCTTCTTGAAACCAGTCATAACCCGTCTGAGTCTCTGATCATTGTTATCCAAGTTTGTCTTTGCTCTAAACTTGCTATCCAGACTTCATCAGACTCTGGATTTCTTTATACTCGTCTCTTCATCATTTTGGACCTCGTTCTTGGCCAGATTCTTGTCAAAGCACTTGGCCTTGTTGAACCAAACCCTTCTCCCCCATCAACCTTACTTATAGGACCCCTGGGACAAACCTATTCGCCCTACCCCACCTATTATCATTCTTACAACTGGAGCCCACCGTGAGGGTTTCTTTAAGGTTGTCAAGAAGGACGCTTCTATTATAGGGGTATATTTTTCACCCCTTTCTCACACATCACATGACCTCAGCACATCGATAAACTGCTCCCTTGGGATAGAGTCCCATCTGACTCATTAGCCACCAATGCCACTCATTCACCAGTTGTGCAAGTCATTGTGCTTTGGATCAGCTTGCTATCTTATCTTATCTTGGATCTATGATCTGATCTCCTTTGTTTGTCCTGGTTGACATAATTATAGAGTTCATACTCCGATGTCCAGAATGTCACCATATGCTATGCACACAGGTTAGGGCCAAGGGTTGAACCCTAAGGCTGGGGCTATGTGCTCCCCTTTCATTTCCACTCACAGCCTTGTAGGCTGTTCTCTTCCATTCTTATGCCTCATGTACTATGCTTCCTTTTCATCTCTGCTCCCACAGCCTCAAAGGCTTTGTATGCTTCCATTCTAATGCACAGCTGATAGCGGACTGTGTATCTATTAGTCTATATATAGTAGAGTATTGGTAGATCCACTACAAACATGTACATACTACTGAGTAGTACAAAAGGGCCAAGACCTGCTCCAGTGAACTCCAGTTTAGTTCACTTGGAGTCTTCCCCAAAGCTCCTCTGCTAGATCCTTGAGTCATTAGTCTTGCTAGCAACCTACAGCCTTATTTGGCTTCTTGGGTTGTTTCAGCTTTGACCCACTCCCCAGCATCTTGACCTCAAAATTCTCCAAGCGGAGTTCCATGATCTCCATATATCCACCAACTCCAAGTTCCTGACTCTGGTGACTCTGGAAAGCGTGTGTCACAACCAACTGCTATCAGACCTCTTTTCTGACGTCATTATTGATTCACCACTAGTACCTGGTGGTTTTGCACAGTTGACTCCTATCAGAGCTGCTGGTCCCCAAGGGAATCAACTAGCCAATCTCAGCCCACTCTTGCCCTTAACTCCCTTAGTTTCACCTGAAACCTGGAATTCTTTTTCACCACTTCCTCTTCTCAAAGAAGATTCTTCTGAACCATTGTCTGGTTCTTCTGAAAGTACTCCTTTAGCCTCATTATCATCCCTGCTAGCCCCTACTAGCTCCCAAAGTCTAACTGTTGATCCTGACTCGGATTCTGATCCTGATTCCGATTCCTCTACTTCATCCAAATCTATTAACATTGTACAGAACCAGATCATACCAATGGCCCATCAGCCAATTTTCCATATGCCTCTTTGGAGCACTGCCAATGCCTCCAAGTTTGATGGCAAAACTCCTCATCAATTACCCCATTACCTTAAAGACATCAAACAGATCTGTGATCAAGCCAGACTAGATGATGCCAGTACTATCAAAGCCACTATCTGATATGTGGACCTAGGCAAAGCAGAAGTTTGGGAGACCTTACCTGAATCTACCACGGTCCACCTGGATTGGAATAGTTTTACCAACACAGTTAAAAGACTGTATCCCAGATGTTCTGGTACTGACTGGTTTTGCCATGCTGACATCCAGTACCTCATTGAGGACTATCAAAAGAAACAGATGCACTGTAAGAATAATAAAAGGTGGGGTAGGGCAAATAGGTTCATCCCAGGGATTCTGTAGGTAAGGTTGTTAGTGTAGAAGGGTTTTCTGAGACTGACTGCAGTGCTGGAGAGTGGTCCGGATGGTTCAGACAATGAGAATAATCTGAAAATGAATATTCCGGACTAGAAGGAGGTCTGGAGACAAGGAAACGGTATTCTGGATAGAACAAGGTCCAGATGACGATTCTGATGACGATTGGAGACTTTAGAGATGATGGGTGATCAGGGCATACAAGCACAAGATGATATTCTAGGAATATCAGTACAAAATTTATAGTCTGGGCATACCCAAGACTGTAACCAAGGAAATGACAGGTACATGTGGTACATGTCTAAACACATTGGAACACATTCCGAAGGTAAAGGATAAGCATAATGATCAATGAATAAGCAAGAAATGATAAGTCCGAACCAAAATAAAGGTATTCCGGACCGAAACCAGCATAATCCGGACCGGATTACACATATTTCCGGTCGGATTAGTGAATTTCCAGTTGGAAATTGAACTGGACTCAAATCGGATGCAAACTGGACCGCATCAGACAGAAAGGACTGGACACTGGACCCTTGAGGACACCTAGGATACTGCTAAAGGAGAGTTTATGAACATAGAGAGCCACTGGCTTCTACAGCACAACCAGGATGAACTCAGGGAATATACCTGAAAGTTCACCAAAGTGTCTGCCACCTTGATAGCTAACCGGAAACTCTCTGATATGGAGAGAGACATTATCTTTCTTGCAGGGTTTCTGAATCTGCTTCGAGACTGGATCTGCCATAGGTTAGTGATTGTCCAGCTGGATATTCATCCAGACGATCCATACCCAATGGAAGAGGTCATAGCCACAGCTAAATTCCTGCTATCTGATTCCACCCTTCGCACTACCTATTCATTGTCCACATCGGATATCATGCCCAGTGCTCCACTTCCATATCAAAAGGCTCCTCCTGCACCTGCAGCTGCTTCTGCTTGACCTCCTAAAATGGAATCTAACATGTCCACCCGTGCCAACCTCTTGTGCGGATTCTGTGCGCAGACTGGACATTTCACTCGAGGTTGTCCACATTGCTGAGAATATCTAAATGCAGGCAAAGTGGTTAGAGGAGCAGATGGAAGGCTTTACATGCCTGATGGTTCTGTAATTCCACACATACCAGGATGTCGTTGTCTCAAGGAAGCTATCAACCATATCGCAGCTTCCCAAGCTTCCACATTGACTTCTACCACTTCCTCCGCTCCAGCTTCTAATACATTCATCTGAGATCAGCCATCTCATGTGTCTGCAAATATTCTATCTGCTTCTTTTCTGGACATCCTGGCTATCCTCGATGTTGACAATTCCACATTTATATCCACTATCATGTACCCAGGTTATGAACTGACCCCAGAAATGGACCATCTGGATTTCCAACCCTATGTTGCCCAGGCTTGGGCTGTGTTCCAGGCAGATTGGGCTTCTAAGGATAAAGGGAAGAAAGTTAGGTTTGATGGAGTCCAGGTTCCAATTCAGAAGACTACCCCAAACCCCCGAGCAGCTACTGTATCGGAGGAGATGGAAGTTCTTTCCCTGGAACTTCAGAAATTGCAGAATTCCACTGCATCCACAACATCCAGACCACCTGGACTTACTTCCAGACAATTCAGGCCAATATCCGCTCCTTCAGGAGCCACAGGTATCACTCCTTCCCATGCTCAGCAGGCTAATGTGCCACCTTCTTATCCCTCATCCAATCAATTTAGATATTTGTTTCCTCAAGGATGAGGCCATGCCTAAATGGGTTTTGGCTCAGGTCCTGGACTCAAGTGTTCCAGTGCCTTTCAAAGACTTGTTTGCAGTGTCTCCTAAGTTCCGGAAGCAATTCCATGAATTAACCATGGTGAAAAGAGTATCAGGTCCCTCTGCTAACATTATACAGATGAACGATGTAGGAGCCAGTGGCTCTCTACATTCATAAACCCTCCTTTAGCAGTATCCTAGGTGTCCTCAAGGGTCCAGTGTCCAGTCCTTTCCATCCAATGCAGTCTGGTTTGCATCCGAGTTGAGTCTGGTTTGATTTCTGACTGGAAATTCACTTATCTGACCGGAAATCTATGTAATCCAGTCCAGATTATGCTGGTTTCAGTCCAGAATACCTTTATTTTGGTTCGGACATATCATTTCTTGCTTATTCATTGATGATTATCCTTATCTTTTACTTTCGGAACATGTTCTGATGTATTTAGACATGTACCACATGTACCTGTCATTTCCTTGGTTACAGTCTTGGGTATGCCTTGACTATAAATTTTGTACCAATATTCCTAGAATATCATCTTGCTCTCATCTGCCCTGATCACCCATCATCTCTAAGTCTCCCATCATCATCAGCATCATTGTCTGGACCTCGTTCTATCTGGAATATCATTCCCTTGTCTCCAGACCTCCTTCTAGTCCAGAATATTTGTTTTTGGATCATTCTCATTGCCCAAACCATCCAGACCACTCTCCAGCACTGCAGTCAGTCTCAGCAAATCCTTCTACACTAACAACCTTACCTACAGAACCCCTGGGACAAACCTATTCGCCCTACCCCACCTTTTATTATTCTTACAACGAGCCAGATGTGATCTGTCAGTGGTGTAGAGAGTCATAACTCTCTATGTTCGTATCCTTGCTTTTAGATCTTTTTCAGATCGTCCCTCAAGCATCCATATCATGTCCCGAGTCCATCCGATCCAGTTCCGAGCGATTCAGTTTACTTGGTACATGTCCAGATAATCTGGTTTCATATCCGATAGTCCGGTCCGAGTCAGATTCCATGCAGATTGCATTCTCGTGCCCAGACTTTGTTTCTTTACTTATGTTTGACATGTTTCACCCTACTCAGACATTTCTACATGCTTTGGCACTTATCTTATGATACATGCGCTACTTATCGTCGCTATGGACACAGTCTCAGGTGTACCCGGACTATAAAAGCTGTAGGATGATGAGTAGAATCTTATCTTGGCTCTTTTCGAGAATGGTCGTAACCCGTCTGAGTCTCTGATCATCATTTCCACTCAGTTCTCATTGATATCTGGATTCATCTTCGCTCTAAACTTGCTATCCGGACTTTGTCAAAACTCCAGATTTCTTATACTCGTCTCTTCATCATTCTGGACCTCATTCTAGACCGGATTCTTGTCAAAGCACTCGGTCCTGTCGAACCAAACCCTTCTCCCTTACCAACCTTACCTATAGGACCCTTGGGACAAACCTATTCATCCTACCCCACCTACTATCATTCTTACAACTGGAGCCCACCGCAAGGGGTTCTTTAAGGTTGTTGAGAAGGACGCTTCGATCCACTCCCCAGCATCTTGACCTCAAAATTCTCCAAGCAGAGGTCTGCGATCTCCATATATCCACCGACTCTGAGTTCCTGACTCTGGTGACTCTGGACCACACACATCACAACCAACTGCTATAGGACCTCTTTTCTGACATCATTATTGATTCACTGCTAGTACCTGGTGGTTTTGCACAGTCGACTCCTGTCAGAGCCACTGGTCCCCAAGGGAATCAGCTAGCTGATCTCAGCCCACTCTTGCCCTTAACTCCCTTAGTTTCACCCAAAACCCAGAATTCCTTTCCACCGCTTCCTCCTCTTTTCGAAGAAGAAGATTTTTCCGAACCATCATCCGGTTCTTCTGAAAGTACTCCTTTAGCCTCATTATCATCCCTGCTAGCCCCTACTAGCTCCCAAAGTCTAACTGTCGATCCTGACTCGGATTCCGATTCCGATTCAGGTTCCTCTACTTTATCCAAATCTATTAACATTGTACAGAACCAGATCATACCAATGGCCCATCAGCCAATTTTCCATATGCCTCTTTGGGGCACTGCCAACACCCCCAAGTTTGATGGCAAAACTCCTCACCAATTACCCTGTTACCTTAAAGACAT
>JBBPLN010001077.1:0-10278 GCA_038089815.1 Sutorius eximius
ATTATGGGTCGTGGGGGTGCTGCCGTTGCTCCTGGGGGCGCCATCGAACCTTGCTCTAGATGGTGTATCCTCGCTAGGAGGTCAGCAATGGTGTTCATCTGGTCGTCTATCTTGGTGCACATACACGCGGCACTTCTGTTTGCTGATGCTGCGTCAGCGGCGGCTTGTGTGAGGGCAGCGTGAGCAGCCGTTGCTTGGTTCATAGCCTCCGTGGCTGCTGTTCCAAAGGCTCGGCATTTCACCTGCCAGTTGATGGTGTCGTCATTGAAAATGTCCTCAAGGGAGGGGATAGACATTGTTTATTACAAACGCGGTTGTCTGTAGATAAAGGGGGTAGGTAAATGTATTACTTGCGGTACCGTTCCGGCTTCTGCAGGGTACGGCAGTCTCTGAGATTGTAAGGACGGACGGCTTCTCTCGCCTGTCTGATCCTTCTGCATGGGAGAGGTAGCTGCGGTCCGAAAACTTGCTGTGCTGCTATCTCCGGTATCTGTTCGTCTGAGAACTCCTGCTCTCTCTTTGGAAGTCTCAGTACGATCAGGGATTCTTCTCGTTTCTCAACGAAGTCCCTTTCCTCGTTTAGCAGTCCGTTGTTCTCTAGGTACTGCCTGATCTCTGCTTGTTGTTGCGCTTCTCTGACGATTCTGCTGGGGGTAGAGGGAAAGCGCGAGGGAGGTGCGATATCGTTGGGGTTGATACTCGCGGCGGAGGGGGCGTGGATTGCCGACTCTTGGTCGAGCGCTGGTGATGTTCTCAAGGGAACGCCGAGGCGGACTCCGAGAGCGATTTTGTGTTGTGCGGATAAAGACCGCCTTAGCCCTAGATAGGAGGGTGAGAGTTCTTCTTCTAACGCCGCTAAGAAAACCTGTAGCTCTGTGCTGAGGTTTGAGGGCGTGCTGATGCTGTTCACACACTCTGTGTTATCTCCGACGTTGGAGACACTGTCATCTGGGCTTACTGTGTCTTCCTCTTCAGGTGCTAAATGTAGCCCCTCTGGGTAAGACGACCTGTAAAAAGGGTGCAGGGCGCCGGATCTATTGGGCGGCCCTGCCAAGAACGGAGCGAGCGTTTGGTGAAAGCTGATAGTCACTTGGCCCGAGGTTAGCCCTAGTGTCTACCGACGTGCGAGAGAGGGGACACACTTGCAGGCGTGTTGCAGCGGTGCGAGGGTAGTGCAAGGTATAGCGAAGTAGAGTCTAGTTCAAGTGAAACAACCCAAGGAGCTGATAAGCTATAGGTTGTACAAGTACAGCGACTCAAGAGAAAGCTGAAGTAGTTGTATCCACGAGAGGAGCTCTGTGGGGAAAACTCCAAGTGAACTAGACTGAGGTTCACTGGAGGCAGGCTCGACCCTTATAAGCTATTCTAATGTTTGTACATGTGTATGTTGTATCTACGATGACAAACCATATATAGACTAATGATCGCATAGCCTACAGTTGGCTGTGCAATATGGAAGCACGGACAGCCTTCAAGGCTGTGAACAATGGAAGCCGGTAATTAAATAGAAGCGAACAGCCTCAAGGCTGTGAGTGGAAATGAAAGAGGTGAGGTGCACAGCACGGAGATGAAGAGGCAGAGCAAGGCTGTGCAAACTCTATAAAAAGATAAACAGTGCCAAATAAGTGGTGAGGGAGTGCGAGTCAAGACTTGGCAACTGGAACGCGACTGGGTGTCTAAGTGGCGCTAGTGGTCAATGGCAAGCAGATGCACATCTAAGTGCGAAAAAGATAGGGGTTAAAATATTCCCCTGTAACAGATAGAGGTCAATGTATGGTCAGGAACAGGAGGGGCGGAGGTAGTGTGAGTTGGGGGTGAGATGGTGGGCTGCACGTTGTAGAGAGTCATAACTCTCTAGGTTCATATCCCTTGTTTTCAGATCATCCGGAGTTCCTTCAAGCATCCATCTCATGTCCGAAGTCCATCTGATCCAGTTCAGAGCGGTCCGGTTTACTTGGTATGTGTCCGGATAATCCAGTTTCATATCCAATAGTCTGGTCCAGGTCGGATTCCATCTGGATTACCTTCTTGGGTCTGGACTTCGTTTCTTTACTTATGTTTGACATGTTTCACCTTACTCGGACGTTTCTACGTGCTTTGGCACTTATCTTATGATACATGCACTACTTATCATCGCTATGGACACAGTCCCGGGTGTACCTGGACTATAAAAACTGTAGGATGATGAGTAGAATCTTATCTTGGCTCTTTTTGAGAACGGTCGTAACCCATCTGAGTCTCTGATCATCATTTCCACTCGGTTTTCATTGATATCCGGGTTCATCTTCGCTCTAAACTCGCTATCTGAACTTTGTCAAAACTCCAGATTTCTTATACTCACCTCTTCATCGTTCTGGACCTCATTCTAGACTGGATTCTTGTCAAAGAGCTTAGTCCTGTTGAACTAAACCCTTCTCCCTTATCAACCTTACCTATAGGACCCCAGGGACGAACTAATTCGCCCTACCCCACCTATTATCGTTCTTACAATGTCTCGTGATGGGGGCAGGGGATGGTGTACCTGTGGAATGTCAGTGGAGAAGAGAATGGTGGGTGGCATACTGGTGTCAGTTGCTTCGTCAGTCGCTCCATTGTCCACTTTGTCATCTACTGCTAAGACAGAGAAACAATTCAACAATTTACATGTGGGGGTGGTAGTGCGACCAGTAACTATGCCCCACTTCCAAAATCCTGTTCATTCTTTTTGACAACCTTCATCGTCTCTGCAAGTTCATTGGCCCTGTGGTAAAAGATCTTGGCCCCTTTGAATTCAATGAAGCGTTGTTGATGTCAAGGGCAAGAATGCTTGGGGCATGGGTATGGTTCACCGCATTTGAAACACAATCCTTCTGTGTGGGCCTTGTTGATGTCCATCAGGACACCCTGGCCACCAAAGGTGCCTGGTTGGTTGGGGTGTACAATGGGTGTGGATGTCCCAGTGGTCACTGTGGGTTGAGAGGGTGGAGCTAGTGACGTCAAGGGGAAGTTTTTGGCTACAAAGGGGGCAGTGACACCTTGTTTTCAATCAGAGATTTCAGTGAGGACCTGGTCGGCCTTGATGAGTGCCATTTCCCAGTGTGTTATAGGGGTACATTTTTCACCCTTTCTCACCATCACATGACCTCAGCACGTCGGTAAACTGCTCCCTCAGGATAGAGTCCCAACTGACTCATTAGCTGCCAACACCACTCACTCGCTAGATGTTGCAAGTCGTTGTGCTTTGGATCAGTCACTTATCTTATCTTATCTCGGATCTACAATCCGATCTCCTTTGTTTGTCCTGGTTGACATAATTATAGAGTTTGTACTCTGATGTCTAGAACATCAACCACATGCAATGCACACAGGCTAGGGCCAAGGGTCGAACCCTAAGGCTGGGGCTATGTGCTTCTCTTTCATTTCCGCCCACAGCCTTGAGGCTGTAGCGCTTCTCTTCCATTATGCCTCATGTCATATGCTTCCCTTTAATCTCCGCTCCCACAGCCTTGAAGGCTGTATCACTTCCATTCCGATGCACAGCTGATAGCGGGCTGTGTATTACTTAGTCTATATTAGCATACATATCAGTAGATCCGGTATACACATGTACACATCCTTGAGTAGTACTTAAGGGCTAAGACCTGCTCCAGTGAACTCCAGTTTAGTTCACTTGGAGTCTTCCCCAAAGCTCCTTTGCTACACTTCTGAGTTATTAGTCTTGCTGGCAACCTACAGCCTTATTTGGCTTCTTGGGTTGTTTCACAGTGTGCGAAGGTGTGCGAGTCAAGGAGATGGGGTTGCGAGTGTTCGACATACTCCACTACGTCATTCTGGATCCCATTATGAAGGATGTTGATAAAGAGGCATCTGTGAGTAGCAATGTGGTAGTCAGCCTTGATGATGAGGTGGCACATGTGGACGAGGAAATCATCCATGCTTTCTTTGCCCTGGTGTAACGTGAGCAATTTCTTTTCGGTGGTCTGCTGTAAGGCTGCAGGTCAGAATGAGTGACGAAGCTTAGCTGTGAACTCAGCAAAGCTGGATGAGTGAGAGATGCCTTGTGTGACATAGAGATCGGCAAAGCAACCAGCTGCATTAGACCCCTTCATGTACAATAGCACAATGAGGATCTTTTGGTGGTCGGATGGCTCAGTTTTGAACCCAGCAAGATAAAGTTCGATGGTGTGCCACCACTGTATGAACTTGTCCTTGTCGCTGTTGAAGAAGTCAGGTTTGGTGGTGAGAGATTTTCCAAGGCTCTTTGGTTGTGTAGTGGAATCATGGTGCAGAGAAGGTTGGGGAGAGGGTTGAGGGGACAGTGAGGAAGGTCTAGGGACAGGCGGCGTTAAGGAGGGTCTGTCAGTGTCATTTTGATTATGATCCATCAGGAATGTAGCAGGAACTGGTGGGGCTCCCGCAAGGGTAGGGTTTCATAGGAAGTTGGAGTACCATTCACAATAAAGAGCATTGAATTCAGTCCTCGAGTGGGCAATCTTAAATACGCATGCTTCCATGGAGATGATGGGGTCATGTATGAATCCTAAGTCCTGGTCCATGGAAGTGGAAGAGGACATCGGAGAGTGCGGACATAGATCTTGCCATGCTAAGAAAGAAGAGGGATCTGTCATCTGTAGGTGGGTAGTGATAAGGGTTGGGTAGAGGATAGATTCGGAATAATGTTAGGCTATGCCGAGAGGCAACCCAAAGTGAATCACTAATCTGACAAACAAGTAACTATTTCGAATCTGAGGAACACGAGTACAAGAGGTACGACTTATATATGACTACAGGATGCCAAAGAGACGAATGGATCAAGGGTGATGACATTGGGGCAGAGAAGACAGACATCATTGAGATATGGTGTGCTTGATAGCATAAGACAGTGTGAGACATCAGGTCCTGACAAAGAACAAGGCTGACCATCCTAGCCATGCTGAGAAGCCATCAGGCAAGGACAAGATTGTGATCCACCACATTATTGCCCAGCACATCTTTAGTGCCAATCCAGACTAGAAGGACCATTATTAGGCCTTGCTGCACAAGAATTTTGCTACCTCCATTGCAAACCATATCAGCTAGTATGTACTATCTGCTTTTTTTGGAGGACCATGCTATGTAACTAACCATTCACAGTCTTTGCAAGATTTTCATTCAACACTACATCAAATGGGTCAAGGGGTTCAGCCTGGTGCTGGCCAGGCCAACCTTTTGGCTTTGGTTGTCACCAAATTCCTGTGATACCACAACCTTCACACCCTCTGGAAGGGAATTCTGAACTTCACCACCAAACTCATGACTTCTCACCCTGGTAAATTATGCAGTGATGCACACCTCAAGCTTGCATTCAGGTCTGCCCATAAGAAGACTCCCACCTTGTAGCCTGCTGTTATAGGCTTAAGGCTACACTTCACTAGGATTGATTCCTACATGAAAGGTCATTGGACCTCTAGTGCCACTTACATAGATGTCTAGTGCATTCCAGTCACTAAGTCCCTTGATCTTATCTTATCAGTGTGGATCACTGTTTATGATATTATAGAGTTTTCCCTATGATGCATCATGTTACATCACAAACCTTATCTCATCAGATCTACATGTGTTGTACACATGTTGTGCTTTCATTACAAGGCTGTGCCTCTAGATCTATACATGTGCTGTGCACATGTTATCTCTTCCATTCTTATTTATTACTTACATGCTTCACTAAGGCTCTGCCATCTCATGGTAACCTTGAGGACTTACTTCTCTTCCATTTTATGGCTCTGCAGCCTTGCTGTAACCATACAGACTATTACTATATATGATTAGATTACTATTTATCTTAGATCTAGCATACATGGGTGTACATAGCTAGCTGGTGCTATTTAAGCTGAGGTGCTCTAGCTGGATGTCCTCCAGTCTAGTTCACCTTGAGAGTTCCCCAATACTCCACCTGGGAAGTAGCAGATTCACTTTCCCTTTCTCTACTGGGCCCTTTAGCTCCTAAGATCAGTTAAGTAAAGTACAACTCTATTTGGGCATCTGAAAATGTACCTCTCCATAGGCACATAGCCTTAGGGGTTTGGGATGGTTTCACCTGCTACCCAATCCAGCTTGTAGCCCATAGCCCAATCTCCCCTGCACCCTGTAGCCCAATTTTCCTTGCAACCCACCCAAATATCTGCCCAGCCTGGGGTCCAACTTACAGCCCAATCCACCACAATTGTAATGGGTGATCCTGACCCCTCTCCTGATGAACCCAAAGATGTTGAAATGGACACTCCCCCAGGCAGAGGAGATGGTAGTGGCATGCTGGGCAAAGAAGATGAGATGGAGTCTGTGATATGGCAAGGAAAACAAAAGGTATGATTCATATGAGCCTTACTGTGAGGTACTGGCTGATGCACTGCTTTAATAGGCTGTAGAGATGCCAGATAGGGCTGATGACACAAACCATCTCACCTCCCTGGGTGAGGATGAAGACATGACAATCATCAGTGACTTCAACTCCTGTCAAGCTGCATTCACATTCATGGGATCACAGTCAGATGTGTCCCCTCTTCCCAGCTCAGCATTTTCATCACATCACTGCACCTCCTGTCTCCTGTTACAGGGGTACATTTTTGCCCCTATCTTTCTCATCACATGACCTAAGCACATCAGTATACTGCTCATGAGGAATAGAGTCCCAGCTGACTCATTAGCCACCAATGCCACTCACTTGCCATGCATAGCAAGTTGTGCTTTGGATCAGTTCCTTATCTTATCTTATCTTGGATCTACAATCAGATCTCCTTTATTTGTTCTTGTTGACATATTTATAGAGTTCATACTCTGCTGTTAGACTACAGCATCACATGCCATGTGCACAGGCTAGAGCCAAGGGTAGAACCCTAAGGCTGGAGCTATGCACTTCCTTTTCATTTTCACTCACAGTCTTGAGGCTGTACACTTCTCTTCCATTATGCCTCATGCCATATGCTTCTATTTAATTACTGCTTCCACAGCCTTGAAGGCTAAGTATGCTTCCATTCTGATGCACAGCTGATAGTGGGCTGTGTGTCCATTAGTCTAGATTAGGATATGTATTGGTAGATCTGATCCAAACATGTACATACTAGTGAGTAGTATAAAAGCGCTAAGACCTGCTCCAGTGAACTCCAGTTTAGTTCACTTGGAGTCTTCCCACTAGAGCTCCTTTGCTAGACTTTTGAGTCATTGGTACTTGTGGCAACCTACAGCTATTCCAGCTCCTTTGGTTGTTTCATCCCCCACCATTGCATGAGTCTGACTCCATTGCAACATCATCTGCTGGTATGAGTATGAGCAAGTGCATCCACATTGACCTTGATAAGGCCATGTTGCAAGCATCTGCTGTGGAGTCTGGTGGCAGTGGGGGTCTGAGTTTATGCAAGATTGCACTTGCACTGGAAAAAAAGCCATTGTCTTGGCTTGAGACTAAACTACAAAGACAACATAAAAAAGTATGAGCTTGAGTGTGAGAAGCATCAATATCAGACAACCAATGCCCACACCATCTGTTACGATCTGCATACACCCCTGTCTTTTTCTCGATCATGTGCCTCTCCTCGTGACTCCCCTGATCACATGACCACCTTGACCCTTGCCTTGACGACCCTATGTACCTTCACTGGTATTCACAGCCGACTCGTCCCCTGGACCCCTCTCTTGTTTCATTACAGGTACAGGACTGCATGATAGTCGCCCTCCCATCATCCCTTCATGCCACAAACGGCACCTCAGTACCTTCCACCACCTCGTCACCTTGGCACCTTGGTTTCCTTGTCACCTCACTTCCATCTCACAGAAGCACCACACCTTCCTTGTCACCACTGCTTCCTTATCATCCATCTTCCTCATCACAGTGGCTCTCTACTTCCGTGCCCTCTACCCTGGGCTTCTTTGTGCCCTCTACCCCGGGCTTCTTCACACCCTTTACCCTGGGCTCCCACCTGATCCCTCATCAGGAAGACCACTGGCCACATGTCCACACTCGCGCCCTATGCCCTACGGATCTTTGCTCGACGCATCATCCGTTATTCTCGTATCTCTTATCTCTTTGTCCTCGTGACTCATGTCTTATCAGGTGGACCCTCCACATGTCTCTTCCTTCGCACTTATCGCACTTCGCACACACATGTCCCTAACCCTTGACAACCCTCGCATAGTTCCCCATTCGTACTGCTTAGTCAGCGCCCTTTGCTTATTGTATATATATCTTCGCTTCTCTAGTAGATCGCTTAACCTCGATCTTCCTATATCATACGGCATTCCTTGTACCTTTGTACCTTGCTTCAATGCATCTTCTCATCCTGGTCAACCTTCAGTCATGAGGACATTACGATCGTCAATCCACCATCTGGTATCAAGCCCGGATATTTACCTCTCACCATCTGGTATCAAGTCTGGATCTTCACTGTCTGGTATCAAGTCCGGACCTTCGCCTATGGCCGTCATTAGGGCTTGCCAAGCGCCACTTAGGCCTTGGTCGTAACACCATCCATCAACACCACTTAAAGAACAAGGAAGCAGAAATTTGTCTTAAGCAAGCAAAGGCAAAGACCATGGTGGCTGACCTTGTTATGGGTCTAGACAAGGAGAGCCTAGATTACGTGTGGGGAGTTTTGTATAAAAAAGGTACTACTGGTACCGACTTGGCTTCTGTAGAGTTCTGCAATTGTGGAGGTTGTATGTCTTCCAGGGCAGTGGTAAAACTCTCTTGCAACGAACTTTCCTCTCTGGTTCATCAGCAGATTCTTCCTCCCTCTCTCTCTTTGGGATCCGAATTCCTAGAGATGATAACTTGACGTTGGTGGTTATGTCTAGCCCATTCTGCTGAAGTAATAACTCCTCGTTCAGAGTGTTGAAGTCATAGGATGTGAGGTAGTTGTACCTGCTCTCTAGGAGGCGAGTGTGTTCACCAGGCATAATTTGAGTCAGCTGCATGCTGACTGGGGATGCATCATTCAGGTTGACTGACTCCACTCTCAGGGGAGGGTTGTCAACAGTGGTGTCATAATCAGGGAGGGCTGACTCCTGGTCTAGCCTGAACCCTGAGCCTTGTGGGACCACTAATCTGAGGCCTACTGCTACTGCTCTCAGCGGATTCTCCCAATGTGCTATTTCTGGATTTCCTAAGAAAGATGGTCTGAAGGACACGCTTAACACTTCTAAGAAAGCGGTTGTTTCATGGCCGAGACGTATTGGCGATTGTTGGCTCACACTCCCTGTGGTTTCCTCTACATTTGAGGCACTGTCGTCGGGCATTAACTCTGGCGAGGAGCCCCTGAACAATCCTTTGGGGTACTGCGCTAGATAATATGGGTGAGGAGGACGTCCCCTGCATATGGGAACTGCTGTGAATGGAGCAAGAGTCTGGTGAGTGATGAAAGGCACTGAAGGCCCAGGTTAGCCTTCTACGATGTCTTTCCTTGGTGAGAGAACACGCACTTGCAGTGTATGCAGAGGTGCAAGGCGGTAAGAGTAAAAACTGGCAAGGTACAGCGAAAAGAGTTTAGTTCAAGTGAAACAACCCAAGAAGCCTGATAGGGCTGTAGGTTGCCAGCAAGACTAATGACTCAAAAGTGTAGCAAAGGAGCTTTGGGGAAGACTCCAAGTGAACTAAACTGGAGTTCACTGGAGCGGGTCTTAGCCCTTAAGTACTACTCAAGGGTATGTACATGTTTGTATCGGATCTACCGATCTACTACTATATATAGACTAAGTGACACACAGCCTGCTATCAGCTGTGCATTAGAATGGAAGCAGGACAGCCTTCTAGGCTGTGGGAGCGGAGATGAAAAGAAGCATATGACATGAGGCATGAAATGGAAGAGAAGCACTACAGCCTCAAGGCTGTGAGCAGAAATGAAAAGAAGCGCATAGCCCCAGCCTTAGGGTTTGACCCTTGGCCCTAGCCTGTGCGCGTAGCACGTGGTTGATGTTCTAGACGTCAGAGTACGAACTCTATAATTATGTCAACCAGGACAAACAAAGGAGATTGGATCATAGATCCGAGATAAGATAAGATAAGGAGCTGAACCAAGGCACAATGACTTGCAACAACTGGCGAGTGAGTGGCGTTGGAGGCCAATGAGTCAGTTGGGACTCTATCCTGAGGGAGCAGTTTACCGACGTGCTGAGGTCATGTGACTGTGTGAAATAGGGCGAAAAAATACCCCTATAACAGTATGTACATGAGGCGTGATGTCATAGTCTGGACTAGGTCTAGAATGATGGAGATTAAGTGACTGATGTGAAATGATATGGTAAGATAAGATAAGATAAGATTGTAACTAC
>JBBPLN010001078.1:0-10276 GCA_038089815.1 Sutorius eximius
CCTTGCGGCCTTTGATCTCACTAACAGCGCTCCACGCCAGGGGGAATAATCCTTGTACAAGGATAAATATAGACAAGCTCCAACTAATGTTTGAGCCGGAGGCATGTAGATCTTGTTCAATTTGTGCGTTTGCCGCTACGTGTATGCTTATGTGGGTTGGCTTCTTCAGAAAAATAAAACCCCTCACGATTTTGGCTAGTGGTTGCAAGGCCAGCGAGAAACGATGCCGATGACACAATTACTAGCGTCAGCGTCTGGCATGTGTATGGTCAGGAGTCCGCCATGCAACGAAGCGGCAAGCCAAGCGCACCTTTCGAGCATTACCCCAAGCCCTAGGATCATCGGGTACCGGTACATGCTCAATGTCTTCGATGGTCTGTTCTCTGTGAGGTGTCTCCTGCCTGAAGCAAAATTCAGCGCTCGTTCCGTAGTTCACAGACGCGTCGCCGGCTCACAGACCTGAGGGACATGGTTGACGGCAAACCCACTCGAACGAAACTCGAGAATTACTTATGCAACTCCATGATTAAACCACGTACCGATTTGTCCACATGTGCGAACAAATGCAGACTTCTGAGTCCGGGCTCAGCTGATCCCGTCGGCGACTCTCACCGGTAACCAGGAAAGCCGTTGGAGTCGGCCGAACTGCTTCTTAACGTACCGGGAGTCACACATGGACCGAGTGGAAGCGAGATTAAAAAGTAGTCTACAATCCCCGTCGATGGTAGGAGACAATCGATCAACAGACATTGAGAGTTGAAGCAAACGCTACTAGTGGATGTGGAAAGCGTTTTGGAAGCGAACAACGTAAACTCCTCGATTATGTCATATATACCACCGGTCAATCGGCGCGAAGTAATCATCCTGCCGAACTCGTCCGGAAATAATAACTACCACATCCGGGCGTGCGATCCAATCACATTGATTCCATACCCGGCAAGGTGTTCAAAAGGATCTCAAGGAGATCTGTGGACGGGTCGTCTGACTCGTGGTCGATGGCCCTTCAACTGCCTTCCTTATGGAGAGTTCCAGAGTCTCTCGTACGTCCGAGTCAAGCTGTGCAGTTGCTTCTTTGAAGTTGACCGGAGATGACGTCGCAAACGAGAGTAGCTGTGCGACGACACTCGAGTGTATGTTAGAAGGAGAACCTTGAAAAGGTCGAAGTAAGAGCGTGACGGTAGGCAAGATGACGCTCAGAACTCGAGTTCCTGTATCCGCACCGTCAGATCGGATACAGCACAATATCAAGTCTTACGTTGCTCTGTCGATGTCAGTGCGACGAGGGCAGAAAACGCTTTCAGTACTTCTTCGACCGATGCATGACTTTGCTCCGACAACGAGCCATCATCCAAGCGAGGCGAGATTTTGGCAACAAAATGAATGAGCCCAGGGAACAAGAGGCGTACGCAAGTGCGAAGCAGGTCGTTGCCAGAGGCGGCGACCGTGATAGTTTTTGCGCAGTGAACAGCAACGATAGCCATCTGGGTCGAGAATTGAGAAGTTGTGATGATATGCAGTGGCAACCTTACATCATCATTCTCTTCTAACTTCTGCGAGATGGCAAAACACAAATGTTCCACCACACCACGAGCGACTTTTACTTTTGAAGGCAAACCAGCCAAGATCAGCACGGCGGCCAGGAGGTTAGTCTTGACGTTTTTAGACGAGATCACCCCTTCTCTGCCGCTGTAAGCACTTTCAGCAGGCATAGAGTTGGAAACGTGACGAAACTGACCGCATTTCGTCGACGTTAAGCAGACACGATGATAAGATACCGTGAATCAGGCTGTCATAACGGTCACGGGCCCTGGGATGAGGATCTACCGACACCAATGCCTTGAATGCGGGCAAGGTCGGCGTTATCAAATCGATATCCAACGTCTCGTCCTTCAACAATTCTGATAGCGGGATGGTATTAGCCGAGAACACTACAACACTGTCAAACGACGGTACCTGCATAGAGCATGCACCCCACGCCCCTCACATCCTCTCGGACATTCCCCTCCGCGCTTGATGCAACAAGTTGGAAAGCGGCTAAAGCACAGCTCACCATTTTGGCGAGTTCTTGGACCGTTCCGGCTAGGTGAGGGTCTTCGATCGGTCGAGTGGATGGGTAGTGTACGGGTCTACTTACAAATAGCTGGGGCGCCTTGATTATGTCGAGCGTGACGTAGAACGTATGCACAGATCTTCAGGCAGTGTGTACGGACCGAATTTGGGGATAAAGCCTCATTCCTGCGCGAAAGTGAGGCAAAACTGTTCAATGGAATTCGGAGATGACTTACGGGGCCACGACACTGTCAACGCCAAGATGACCAAAATGCTTCGCAAATACTGTGATGACCTCCAACAGGTGCACAAGCGTTACCGCGTTTTCTACCATCGTCATCCGGTAGCACAGACTGATGAACTCCTTGAAGACAGTGGGTTCTAGAAGTGCTTTCCCTGCATAACGAGGATCGATCAAACACTTGAGTGCCCTGAGCGACGCAGTGACTGTGGCATCACGCAGACTAGGAGTCGTAGATGACTGGGGTGAAGGAACCGCCAGGGCCTCATAGATGAGACCAAAGAGCACGAAAAACAGTGGCGCTGGTTCGGTACGAGGAAGCACGAGGCCATTCGATGGGGCGGGTGCTGCACTGGGACTTTGACCAAGAATAGCATTGGAGATATGCTGTTCACTGTGTTCCATCGCATTCGCGACTGCTTGGAGGATAGTGGCCCAAGAATCAGAGTAATACTATGTCTTGGTTAGACACCTCCATCGAATAAAGTTTGTCGACGTACCGGTAGTAAGACCACTTTCCCAAGATTTGCATACGAGGGGTCTACAGAAACGATGGATAAGTCATGGACAAACTCTGAATCTGCACGAATGGTAGCGTAGTCGCGTAAGCACGCAATCCATTGCGAAGCGAGAACGCTTTTGTGAGGCTTGATAACATCGAGAAGATAAGCCTGCTCTGCGGAAGCGACCTCCAATCGAGCCCATGCAGTAAGGATGGATACGGTCAGCATGGCGGACGCGTTTGGGCTGAGTTCCCCTAATGTTCCCATTTTTAGATTACCAGAGTCTAAACCCGGGCGTCAGCACATTCCGAGATAGGCATATGTCCTTGCCTACCGTCTACCTCTTTCAGGGCAATTGTTAACTGTTTGAGGATGCGGCCCATCCTACTTACATCCTTGACAACGCCACAGCCCACGAAAACGGCGCAAGCATCGATGGCAGATGACAAAATTTCGGGAGTGGAATCGGAAGAGAAGGCAGGCGTAAGAGCGGCGGTAATTGGGGCTTGGTGTTGTTCAAGCAGTAGTGCTTCAGGGAAATCCGGATCGGGTGCTTTGGCAAATACCTAGTTAACCATTAGGAAGAGACAACTTGAAGGAAATCCTAGCTGACCTGGATAATGTCGCGAAGGACGACCAATCCTTCGAGGCGGATCTCGGTGACATATGCTGCTGACGCAGTGAACGCCATCTTGATCAGATCCGGTACGCGAGAAACGAGAAGGCCTTGAACGGGGAAGCCCCGACTACGTGCATACACTATGTCGAAATGTTCCTGTCTTCCAGACTGATCGACGGCGGTGCATATCTCATGCAAACAGTGGAGAGCAAACAGTTGAGTTCTCCACCGAGACATGGCGACCGATGACGATCGGTCCTGGTCAGAGTTATCTGTAGACATCGCCGCATTTAAAGACTGACCCTCATCATCGAGGTTTCCGGACGCGTCGATCACTTTTTGAGTGGCATTGGTCCGCAGCATGATCCTTTGGCATAAATCAATCCAAGCAGAAGGATTGTGAATGGCAGTCTGAGCAAGCCAGCTTGTGATGACATTCCGAACCCCTTCAATGCTAGGATCGCCATCCAACATGGCAAAGAGGTCTTCTACCAATCGGTCACCACCAATCCTCGACACTACTAGCGCATCCTTCTGAACCAGCTGATAAAGCGCATCGATAGCAGCGAGTCTGAGTTGGCGGCGGCTGGAGCCGAGATACGTCCTAAATCGTCCCACCGTTTCCGGGATATCCACGTGTTCTGGGGCGAACATGAGTAGGTGCTGAGTACACTTGATGACTTCGATCAAAATGGTTTCGTCGTCCTCCAGCGAAAACTCTTGGACTAAATCAAGAACGAGTGATCTTGTTCGCGTGGATTCTTGAACATCAGGTCCCAGGATCGTAATAATGGTATCGATTATGCGGCATACGACGGGGAAGGCCTGCAGATCACCGCTGATGTTGGCATTATTGAGTGTCCCGCCTTCAGCCTCGTGAGTGTCGGACATGTAAATCTTGAGCAGCATCCCAAGGGTGCTTGGGACAAATGGTGCGAAAGTCAGGCTAGCTGCGTCTACGACTCTTGCCAAGGCCATCAGCGACCAGACGTGAACGAGCGGATGCGGATCATTGCTGAGTGACATAAGTATGTTCACCGTCGTCTTCAGAATCGGCGCAGCAGCAAGGCCACCAACATGTTTGTAGAGGGCTGCGAAGGCAAGAGCACAGCCCGCGCGGCCCTGTGGATCACGATTGTTGACGATATGATCCACCAATACCTTCGCTTGACTCGATAAGAAAGCCGTCCCCGAGATGTTCGCCAGACGACCTATGGCATCGCTGCTAGCCCGTCGTAGAAGGGGATCTCCATCAACCAGCGCGTCCTGTGGTTATGTACATTAGAAAGGTCGGGGTTTAACAGGGATTAGTTACCTTGAGTAAGGAAGCCAGCGAAGTGGTGACCTGAGAATGTCCGAGGGTTTCTTTTACTTGACGAGAATGAGACTCCATGGCGTAACGGAGAGCACGCGCAATAGCTACTATGCTGTTAATAAGGACGGCTGCCCTTCGACCCGAGTTCTTATCGAGCTTCGGGGACTTCACCGATTCGATGAGTTGGGTCACGGTTCGGGTCACTGTGGCCAAATCTTGCATGGGAAGTAGTCGAGCGAACAGTTCAATCGATGCATCTACGACAGCCGTGGTAGCAGGTGGACAATCCAGAATGTTACCATCATTGTTCGTAGGGATCGTCAGACATAATGTAAGCGTATCGTGCTCGCATGATCCAAGCACCGGCGTACGTAGCTAGCGAAAAGTCAGTGAAAATCATCGTTGTAGAAAGACACGTACGAGCAAATCCGTGAGGTCCTCAATCTGTCCCCACATAGATTTACTGGTCTCAAGTCCTTTGGTATGAGCGTCAACTTCGTCGTTCACAATATCCATGGTAGTTACTCCATGTCCAAACCCATCAGCTGCTTGCCATACGGAGGTGAAGGTGCCAGAAGAGGATGCAATAGAGGCTTGCATCGCAGAGATGCCATCACCTTCCGGTCCTGCAAAAAGGGACGTAGTGGACTGCAGCAGGCTAGACTGAACTGAGTCGGTCAGTGTCGACGATCCCAATACAGTAAAGCACTGGAACACTCTCTGGCGGAGCAAGCTTTCTCTCATGCGAAGAGGTGGACCCTCCAGGCCAGAAGACGGATCCTCGAATGGCTGAGATGAAAATGCCGCCGTAAATGCGAGGGCGTTGCTCAACAAGGAGGATATCCTTCGAGATACATCAAGAGTCACCAGAGGAGCATTATGGATGAGGAAACATAAGATGGCGCCGAGCGCGCTTTCCCGAACATGAAATAAGAATCCCCACTCGGCAGCACTACGACCGGGAACGGTGTCTTTGCTCGTTGGCTTTGGCAAGGCGTTGCGCCAGAGCACCAAGAGCTGAGGGTGATGCGACCGAACGAAATTGGGCCCAAGTAACATCAGCGAGGCGATCAGGATCCATGCAACCTCCACCTCGACGCTTGCCATCTGGACATCGTGCTCGCTCGCACGCTTGAGAAGGTTCGTGGCTGTATCGAGGACATTGGATGCGATGTCGAAAGAAACGTACAAAGGACGATGTGGGATGATCGCGACTAACCCTGCCAAACCATATGCACGTCCCAGGGCACGTCGATCGACATCAGAGGGCGCAGCTGGAGATTGTAACGACTCTATATCACGATGCAACGCCTCCGAAATCGAAAGTATGGCTTTTGGCAAACGCAAGGGGGTCGAGAAACAGAAGCATCTGAGAGTCCAGCTTGCGTTGACACGTACTCCGTGACTAGGATGAGTTAAGAGATTCAGCAACGGTTCCGATATTGCATCCTGTATGGGAATAAGTATGTTGTTGGGCGGAAAATTCCTCCACAAGGGATCAGAAATCTTAATTACCTGAACTGGAGGAGGAGCGTTTCCAAGCTGCTGCAACAACTCCGCAATCTCCTTCAAAACGATCACCAAAACGGTAGAATTCGGGGCTGTCTGTCCAGGCATGAGAGCTGGCCATCGTTTCGCATAAGATGATGAAAGCTCTTGGATTGCAGCGATTTGTCCTTGTTCGCTCAACATTCTAGTCGCAATAAGATCCCTGAGCAATGCTCCGACCAACTTTTGAATGGATAGTCTGTCGTATCTCGTGGAACTATTCTTTGGATTCGAAACGACCTCGGTCATGAAGTGGTTGACGATGAGGCCGTAATTACTCTCCGCAAAAACTGTACCCAGTTTTGCCAACAACGCGACGTAGAAATCAAAGATACCCGCGCGCACTTTTCGCGACAGCTGCGGTCTGTTGAAGAGCGCGGATAACTGTGACAGCATCTCCCCAGGACTGAGGAGAGGCTTCATGCTATCCGAAGCAGCAGGGTTTGTCCCGTCGTTGTCTTCTTGTTCCTTCTTCCCCTTCTGCAGAGAATCAGGCACGGCGGAAACTCGGAGGGCCTGTGTCCCCGCTAGCAAGTGGCCGACCAGTTGGGCGAGTGACTGTCTGGTTAACCGATCACTGCCATCCAGGCTTTTTATGCAAATTCCGACTACAGACTCGACGTCTGCGAGTGTTACCGACTCTCCCGGAGAAAACATGGCAACCAGGACCTGAAATGGCATGAGAACAAAGCCAAGGTTAGGTGAGCAAACTAATGTACCCCAGCGGCCGCTCGTTGGACGGGGAGAACCTTGTCAGTTAACCCATTCTTCATGTTCTTGAGAATGTCTTTGGCGAGAGAATCCGATAGTCCTTTCTTCGCCGAACTCAAGGCTTTACTAAGCATGATCAAAGCATGGCAGCGCATTTGAGGAGTCTGTTCGAAAGACATCAGATTCCAGGGCGGGGCAGAAACTGTACATTCATCTCCCTACATTAGAGGACCTAAATGTCTTCACGGATATGGTAGCAATTTCAGCCAGGAAAGACATGAACTGAAAGATGGCTTAAATTGAAGTCTCAGCAGCGAAAGAGAGAATCTGGGCGTACCTGGGAACCAAATGTGGCCATAAGTTCGCCAATGGTCCAGAATGCTGCTCTTAATATCATTTAGTGCGAGACCAATATCGCATGCTGGGCAGAAAACTTACATCCGAAGTGGAGTCTTATCGATTTTCACATCCCCTGCAGTCTTTAACAGAGTTCGAAGTGTGTCAAACAGCGTTCTTGAATCGCCTCGAGTGTACTGGATGATGAAGCATCTCGCTGCCAGGTTGCGCAATCCGCGACCGGGTAGTGGATACAAGTCATTGCCGCATACGACTTTGAGCAAGGTTTCTTCGATCGAAACTTGCGTGGATTTTAGTTGATCCTAAAAAGTGATGAGACAATGCGCGATCCATGGAGAGCATGTAAACCTACGAATGCAACCCCTCTGAGACTCTTCTCCAGAGCCGCGAGCCATTGAAACAGATAAATCTGGCCGTTGTCACCAGCCAACTGGGTCTAAGAGTCGCCAATGTCTAAATCATAATGGTGTAGCAAACCGATCATTGAATGCACCCACCTCGTCGATGGGTTCTACGACGACCTCCAAAGCCATTCCGAGATGGAGCGCTATAACGGTGTAATGGAAGTTGGTCCAACCCCGGAATCTGGTGGCAGTGCATCGTGCCAGCTTCCATTAATAAGTCTAGCCTAATAGTGAAGGAAACGCGAGCTACTACAGTTCCATGGCATCTCTACTCTGTTTTGATCCGCTCTCGGCGAGCGACCAATGGCTTCCCTTCCGTTATCCACCACAACCCAACACACGCAAGGCCCAGCACACCTCCGAGCGCAACATGGGTAACTACAGACGTGGAGAACAATGCTTTCCGGCCCAGTCCTCGTATTTCCTCCACGAGGTTCTGACTCGCTTCGTTATGGGAGATGGCCAAAAAGGATAACACGACCATGCCAGTGTATTTCCATCCAGGAACCACATTGGCAAGCCGAAGCTGGTGGGTTTTCATCCGCCTCCCAAAGTACGCTAGAATGAAGGTTGCCGTATACCACACGCGGGCGGTGAGATTGACGATGTTGGCGTACACGAGCGACGTGTCATCGAATCCAAGGTTGTATAATGCAGTTGCAGACAGGATATAGATGATCGAGAAAGCGAGCATCCATCTGCACAACGTGAAAACCTTGTCGTTGGCCAAAGGCGATTAACTCACCGACTCTGTGTATGCAGATCCTGGGGGGTCGCAACGCTGGAATAGAACGCTTCCAGCCCTCCATTGAGAGCGAGAACTGGTATATACCATATCCATGCGGACAGCACTTTAGGCGCGCTCGTGGATACATACTGTGCAGGTAGTAGAAGTTGCAAGGCAATCGATAGGTATGAAGAACCGAAGGTTACGACGAGCATGGAGAATGCAATTTGGACTGAAATCAAAGAGGCAACCGCACTAGATGCTTGACTGAGCGCTCCCAGGTTATCTGATCTACCGACCGTAGTCGAACGCTTCTTTGACGTTGCACCCGATAGAACCTTGGAGAAGTAGACTCGACACATCTCCTCGATCGGCTGGAAGACTATACGTGCAACCAAAGATCCTGGGACGACACAATACAAACTGATATCATGTGCGAACACTCGGAGACATACCATAGTTAACGGCAATCGCATAGCCTCCTTGATCTTCAAGAGGGCTCCAATATGACACAAGGAATTTGTCACCCTCGGTGAGGAAATGTTTCACAATTGATTGAGACGTCATCGTCATCGAGAGGTGCAGTACATCAGGATCAAAGAATTGGCCGACTAAGCCACTCGACACTGTCTGCCTGTTCGACCGAATTTCAAGATCAAAGAAAGAGAAAGCCGAGGAGTAAGTGACATACCTGGATGTCCGTTGTTGCTTGGATAAACGGGTTGGCCAAAGCCTTGATCGGGGAAATTGCGATTTGTACACCCAAAATACGGTTGCGCTGTACGCCAACTGACCAAGGGCAAATGCCATCAAAGCCAACTCGCCTGCACCCCGAGAATTGTTGTCGTAAAGCAATGTTAAGTAGGTTATGATAGTTTTGACGATTATCCCAAGTCCTTCCGCCCTCACTCGTACACTTGTGCGCACTTCACCCATAGCACTATAGGGGTTAGGAAGGTTCGTACCACGAATTACAAATGCATCTCACCGATTGTGCATCGGTTCGCTCAGCAACTCACCGACGGCAGCAATAGCATAGCTGAACAACGCGAGGTAAAAGTGAGGCTGACTTCTAGCAGCTTTGCTGGCGAAGGATGCATAAAGCGCGACGGTAACGAGTGTGGTAGGTAGGCCGAAGAAGAAGGGTAATGTTGCTAGATTTGCACACCGTACGGCCAATATGTGCGTAGAGTCCACCTCTGTTTGCTGTGGCCAAACCCGAAGGAGGCTATTCCTGACACCTTCCCGGCTCAGAAAGAGGATAGTGCTCATAAGGAGCTCAAACTGGACAGCTACCGTTCCATAAGCTTGAGGCGAGGCGAGGCGAACAAGGCCTTGGTTGAGGACGAACGTAACCAGCCGAGATACCAGTTGCAGGCCAATCAAAGACCTCGCTGAGCCAAGTGACCGCGTCAGAAGTCGACTATCACCGTGAGCAGCTGGCGACTCGGAACCCATTTCGACCTTGTAACGTCCTAAATGTGAGGAGCTGCAATCCTCATGGAGAACAGGCGTATAGACGTCGTGACGTTTCGATGCTCACAGGCTCCGATAGCAAGCAAATTGTGTGGTCGTGTTTAGGTTGGTGTTGACTTGCCATTTTCGACCACCCCCTAAATTAAACTAACAGGATCGTAAAAACCATGGTATTGGCTTGGTGATCTTTCGACCACGGGGAACCCAACAACACACCCCTACGCCAGCGGACCATCTTTTTCAATTCTCACCTGGGACTACCTCTTTCAGCATCACTCTGCTAGCTCAGTCCATCGATTCACGAGTGGCAATGCTTTGTAGGCGGA
>JBBPLN010001079.1:0-10261 GCA_038089815.1 Sutorius eximius
CTAGTGTTTGTACATGCGTATGTCGTATCTACGATGACAAACCATATATAGACTAATGCTCGCATAGCCCCCGTTAGGCTGTGTGATATGGAAGCCATACATAGCCTCATGGCTGTGGCTGGAATGGAAGGCGGGAATTAAATAGAAGCGAACAGCCTCAAGGCTGTGAGTGGAAGTGAAAGAGGTGAGGTGCACAGCACGGAGATGAAGAGGCAGAGTAAGGCTGTGCAAACTCTATAAAAAGGTAAATAGTGCCAAACAAGTGGCGAAGGGATGCGAGTCAGGACTTGGCGACTGAACGCGACTGGGCATCTAAGTGGCGCTAGCGGTCAATGGCAAGCGGGTGCACGTCTATGTGCGAAAAAGGTAGGGGTTAAAATATTCCCCTGTAACACCCATCCACCATAGCTCTAGCTCACGCCGCCACGAGAGATAAATAAATCCTTATAGACCCTTATTGTGGACACTTTCTCCACACACCAACCCAAACCACCATCCAACTAGCAGACCAAATCAAACACATACTTGAGATGATCAAAGATGGCACCGCCCCCAACCTCTCTATCAAAGCAATAACAAGACTCAAGAATGGCGGCATCATCCTCAAACTCCCCTCCATGGAAGCTACCACCTGGATATGCCATAACCCCAACAGAGCCAACCTTCTCAACAAGCTCAAGGCCCCTGCCGACATCAAAGATCGTAGCTACATGGCACTCGTCCCCTTCCTTCCCATATCCTCACCCATAGAAAGCACTCAGTTCCTCCACAAAGTCGAAACTGAAAACGATCTCCAAGAAGGGTCTCCTATTACAGCCAAATGGATAAAGCAAAAGGACAAACACGCCCCAAACCAATGCATGGCTCATGCCATCTTTACTTTCGCAGATCCCAGCACCACCAATACCACCCTACACAACGGACTCTACATATCGAAAGAAAAACTACACCCCTGCAAAGACAAAAAAGAACCCCTTTGCTGCATTCGCTGCCAAAATTGGGGCCACATGGCACACGATTGCAATGTGCCACACGACACCTGCACTAACTGCGGACATACCCACCATACGGATAACTGCAATGCCCAACCCCACAATCGCTTCTGCACCAACTGCAAAACAGCAGGCCACGGTTGCAATGACGCCAAATGCCCCTCCTACCTCCACAAATGCACCAAGCTAGACACAAAACACCCCGAGAATTCCATGCCCTACTACCCTACCAGCGAACCATGGACACAAGTTCTACTCCCACCCAAACCCCCACTGCTCCAGCCCTGTCCCCAACATGTCCAGCAACCTCAGCCCAACAAACCATCATACCACCAAACCACATTAGATACCATGCACTGACCACAAGGATGAGGACACACTCATGGCCCAACCTTCAGCCCCCACCTCCACTCCCAAGACCCTGGCCCACACCAGCCCTCTCAACAAACCCCAACCTCACCCCAGCCTCAACCTGCCCACATGTCCCCATGCAGACCCCTCTCACCCTCATCGGAGGGCTGGAACTAACCCAAATGAATAGTAACACCAATTCAATGCCCCGCCTGAGGATTCTCCAACAAAACCTTAACTCTTCCTTCACAGTCCAATACTCCTCACTCAACTCCATACAGCATGACAAATTTGATATCATAGCCCTCCAAGAACCGCACCTAAACTCGCTAAACAACACCATCTCCAGCTGTCACCACCACGCGCTATACCCCACCACACACCACTCCAACTCCAACCAAAAAACCAGAGCAATCACGCTAATCTCAACAAGCCTAAACACCAATTTGTGGCGCCAAATCCCCTTCCCCTCACTGGACATCGTAGTCATACAACTAACCAGCGACTTTGACACCTGCACTCTCTTCAACATCTACTCCGATTGCAAACACAACGACACAATACACGAACTAGGGAAGTTCCTAGAACTCAATATCCAACAGATATGCTCCTCCGCTGACAACCACATAATCTGGCTAGGGAACTTCAACCGGCACCACCCATTATGGGAAGAAGAACGCAACTCCCACCTACTCCTAAACCAACATCTAGAACAAGCACAACTGCTAATAGAAATACTCGCCGACTACAGCATGGTAATGACACTACCAAAGAACACCCCCACACTTGAAGCCCTAGCCATGAAAAACTGGACTAGACCAGATAACGTTTTTTGCACTGAAACAATCATTGAATTACTAACGCACTGCGACACAGATCCAAACCGCTGTGGTCCCAAAACAGATCACCTCCTGATAATTACCTCCTTCAACCTACGCACATCACATGCTAACACTCTACCCACCAGAAACTTCAATGATGTCAACTGGGAAAAATTCGAAGACACACTCGCAGCATTGCTCAGCCAACTACCCGCCCAAAACCCCATCGCATCAGCAAACGAATTCCAACATGCCACGAAAAAAGTCACTGACGCCATACAAGATGCAATCACAAATCACGTCCCCATATCTCACCCATGTCCCCACTCTAAACGTTGGTGGACGAAAGAACTATCCCAAATGAAAGACGAAAATGCTAGGCTTTCATCCCTTTCATATAAAATGAGAAACATCATTGACCACCCCTGCCACGAAGCACACCACATACACCGCAATCAATACTGTGAAGCCATCAAACAAACTAAGCATGATCACTGGTTTGACTGGCTCAAGAATATTAACAGCGAAGAAATCTGGATAGCTAATAAATACCTGAATGCAGACCCTACCGATGGCAGCCCTTCTTGTGTCCCAACCCTTCACTACAAGACCAGCGACGGTAACCCTCATAGTGCCACCTCAAATGAGGAAAAAAGTCAAATGCTTGCCTCCGCCTTCTTCCCACCACCTCCAAGAGACACATCCATACCCAACAACCACACCTACCCCATCCCCCTCCCAGAACTCAACGATATAATGGAGGAGGAACTCATACATGGCATAAAGAAATTAAGCCCAATGAAAGCACCTGGCCCGGATGGAATCCGTAATATTGTATTCAAAAAGTGCCTCGCCACCCTAGTCCCCCACCTACTACGGCTATTTCATGCCGTCTTCCTCCACCATACATACTACAACCCCTGGAGAAACTTTACTACAATAGTCCTACACAAACCGGCAAGCCGGACTACACGATCCCCAAAGCCTACCGCCCAATAGCCTTACTCAACACAACAGGCAAACTCCTCACCACGATAACCGCAGATAGACTTACGCATATCATCGAAACCAACCACCTACTTCCCAACACCCATTTTGGAGGCAGACCTGGACAATCTACGACGGATTCATTACACCTCCTCAAAGCTACAGTTAAAAACGCTTGGAGGGCAGGAAAGGTTGTCTCTGCCCTCTTCCTAGACATCGAAGGAGCTTTCCCCAATGACGTCACTGATCGTCTCCTCCACAATATGCACAAAAGAAAGATTCTGCCCTCCCTCATCGACTTCACTCAAAGACTTCTTCATGGACATCGCACCAAGCTCTTCTTTAACAGCTTTACCTTGGACTGGATACCCATCAATAACGGCATCAGTCAAGGCGACCCCCTCTCGATGATTCTATATATCATATACAATGCAGACCTAGTTGAAACCCCTCAGAATAAAAGTGAACTAGCTCTAGCCTTCATAGACAATATGGCCTTCCTAGCAATCGGGAAATTGTTCGAAGACACTCATGCAACACTCTCAAATATGCTTCTCCGTCCAGGAGGTGGTTACACATGGTCTGCAGACCATAACTCCAAATTCGAAACGTCCAAATTCATGCTAGTTGACTTCTCTAGAAGCAGAAGCAAAACTCGTCCACCCCTACTAATTAACGGAATCACCATCATCCCAAATGACACCCACCGCTTTCTTGGCGTCTTATTAGACAATGAGCTCCGCTGGCATAAACAAGTCACACACACGTTAGGCAGAGGAACTGCCTACATACTTCAACTATGCTGAATCACACTGTCCACCAAAGAAATACCAATTTCCTTAGCGAGACAGCTTTACACATCAGTAGCACTATCCAAAATACTCTACACCGTCGACCTATGGTTCTGTCCTATCTATAGTGCAGACGCCAACCCAACTCTGCTTAACAGAGGATCCATCAGCGCAGCCAAACGCTTAAACCAGGTTCAATGTCTCACAGCCTTAGCAATAACCGGCACATTTTGAACTACTGCAAGTGATGCATTAGAAGCCCACACCAAACTCATATCCATCACCCAGTGCATACAAATTCACTGCTATCGCGCCGCTCTGAGGCTAGCTGCTCACCCAGATTTCCACCCACTACATGACCTTATCCATCGTGCAGCCAAATGAAACATAAAGCATCATCGTTCCTCCCTCCACAACCTCACCAAATGCTTTCATATGGACCCTCTTCAAATCGAAACCATCCCCCCAGTATCGCGCTCTACTATGGAATCCGTCCCCTATCTCACCCACATCGCCCAGGATAAAAATAAATCTATAGCGGAACATAACACTATTTCCACAGGCACTCACATATATACAGACAGCTCAGGCATAGAAGGTAAAATCGGAGCGGCGGTGATAAAATACATACCTGGTCAAAACCCCAAATCCCTACAATTTCACCTAGGCACAGACAAGGAACACATGGTATATGAAGTGGAGGCAGTAGGCCTAATTTTAGCAGCACACCACCTCTATACAGAATGGGACATCACACTCCCAATCAACATATTCGTCGACAATCAAGCTGTCATACATCCTGGCAGTATTTCTAAACCTAGGTCTGGACACTATTTGACTGATCACATCTGTAGGAAGATGAGAGCAGTACGAAAAAAGCATAAGTGCAGAAAAACCGATATTACCGTACGCTGGATAGCAGGCCACAAGGACATTCCAGGCAACTCCCATGCCGATGATGAAGCAAAAAGAGCAGCAGCTGGCCCGCAGTCTTCCAGCCTCCCCAATGAACTCCCCCTCATACTCAGAAATAAGAAACTACCACTGAGTATCTCAGCTTTACAGCAAACTCAGAAACAAGTAGAGACCACTCGCTGGAAGACCACCTGGGAATCCTCACCCAGATACGCTCATCTCTCCCAAATAGATGATAAACTACTGACGGGCTCTTTTCTTCAGCTTGCCACAAACCTAACTCACTCGCAATCTACACTACTGATATGGTTACACATGAAACACTGCCCACTCAATCAACACCTACATCGAATCAAGAGATTGCCCACCCCATACTGTGCATGATGCCCAAATAAAAACAAATCAATCAAACACTATCCACTAGACTGTCCCCAGTACGCCAGAGAACACGCAATACTCATGAACAAAGTTAAACGCGCAGCCCTCAACATCCCTCGGGTACTATCAGATGATAAACTCGTACCCCACCTACTCAATTTTGTATTGTGCACAAAGAGATTTGGATCCCTTCGCAGTATCATACATAGGCAAAACTGACATATTAACTGACGCTAAGTCTGCAGACCTGCTATCACGAAAGAACTACCATGTAAAACAGTCTTACTATTATTCTCATACTCGCCTGTTGGAGGAAGGATTGCGATTTTCAGCGATCACAGGGATCGTGGAGTTGGGAGGAAAGGCAGTGCAACCCATTCACACTAATAAAGTCAGATTCAGCATTGAATTCGGCACCCTCACCCACACGTCAACATGCTCATCAAACACCCCACCAAATACATTACAATGCACCTCATCTCGCCCCCAATTATCATTTCGTGCCGCTCCCTGTTCCTACCTTACCCGGTCGCTCATTAAAAAAGCCACCTGAGTACATGCTACCCATAGTACACACAGACGACCCAACCACCAACATACTTAATCACATCAGGTAACTGCTGATTGTAGATCTGCCCACCTAAAACTGCTGGTGGGAATGGCAGGACTGAGGGGGGCCTTATACCCATCCTCAGGGCATTTGGGAGATCAGGGACGCAGCAGGGCATAGGGCCCTTTTTACCTAGACATGTATTATCCTACATAGGGTATTGCACCCCAATGGGACATAAATGAAATTTAAAAAAAAAAAAAAAAAAAAAAAAAAAGATGAAGTACTCGCAAACAACCGCTGCCTCCACCATCATCAAGTTCAAGCACCTATTGGCTCTCACCATCCCTGACAACAACCATCCTGCTCCGCCTTTGCCTGCTTCCCTCAGATCGTCTCACATCTGAAGGAGCTCAACTACGAGCTCTCAAAGAAATTATTGAGATGTTCATCATCTTGAAGCTCCCCAAGTATGTGGAGTTTATCAGGACCCTCATGAACACCACCACCACCAAGCAGTCCACAGACAATGAGTCCCAAACCTCTCTCCCTGGTGAACTCACCGATTACGAGCAGCAGGTAACTGCCGTGTGGCTCAAGCATGTTGCGATGCACCCTGTAAAAGGACAAGGCTCCTCATCCGGCCAACAGGCCAACAAAATCAGCACTGTGAAGTGCAAGGGGGCTGACCTGCACTTTCAGCAGCAGCAGCATGGACCTTCGGGTTCAGGCAACCAAGGTGCTCCCTCCAGAAGCAACAACAATGGTAAAGGCCAGGGTCAGGGACAAGACAGCGACAAGAAACATCGCCAGGGTAAGCGCTCCACAGAGGGGCAAGCAAAGCAAGAAGCTCACAAAGCTAAGAAGGTCACCACCCACCAGGCGGAGGCCCAGGCCTCTTTTGCCTTCACTGCCCACGCCCCTGTGCTCCCCAATCACTCATATGACATGGATGAAGCCATCTACCATACCCTCGCCAAAGAAATCTTCACCAAGCCTGCAGTTGACCTGCAGACTCTCGCCCATACCACCGCTGCCGCCCACTACAGGCCCCCTGCCTTCCCACATGTCCAGAATTTGTTGGACCTCCTCGCTTGGCTTGATGTGCCAGCGATCATCCAAAACGTTCACAATGTGGATGCCATCACAAATTGTCATCTCAAATACAGTGCCGAAAGGCCTGTTATCTCTTTACCGTGCCACTGTCGAAGGCGCATGCAAGACTTACCTGCACAGCCAGCTGTCTCAGACATGCTGTTGCAGCACCTTAACAGGCACCTCCCTCCTGCCCCACTCCCCACGCCTCCTCTCCCTTCACCACTGCTGGTGATTCAGGAGATAGATGAGATTTCGCTCAGGGGCGACGAGCATGATGTCTGGCTAGAAGAATTCTACAGCCAGCGCAGGATTGGAGGACTCCCGGACGGACACAATAACAAGTACATCTCTCCTCTGTCATCCCTTAGCAATGCTGACCAAGCGTTTGCCCTACAGTTTTGTAATGGACTTGTAGGTAGCTACAGTTACTTAGATAGTAATGAACACGCTCCTAGCACTTCGCCTGTAGTAGACACATCTACACTCAGCACTCTAATGTGTGATGACTGTAAGGGACATGAGATTGATCAGTATGAAGATCACTGGATCCTAGACTCTGGTGCCTCGTCACACTATTCCACCCACCTTGACAAATTTGTCAAATATGTTCCATACACAGAACCGCGCAATTGCAGTACAGCAAGCGGTACCACTCCTATTTTAGGAGAAGGTACAATGATTGTCATGTTTAATGATCATCCAGTGTGTTTATCGCCGGTGATCTATATGCCGTCCTGTAACAAGAGTTTAATCTCTATGGGATTGCTGCTGCAAGATCAAAATATGCAGCTTAAAAATTACTACACACACATTGACTTTTACCACCATAAGCTCAAGCACATGGTTCTATCATTCCACCAATACAATGAGACCATGTACTGGGTCCATGCACCGGCTCTGCGAGAGGAAATGTCCCTCGCTGCTAGCACTCTAAATGCCATCGATTTCTGTGTTATGCACAATCGACTTGGCCATCCCTTGCATGATATGCTCAAAGCCACACACAAACATATAAAGGATTTCCCTGAAGTCCAGGTGCCTGAAAATGCACTGATTTGTCCTGGTTGTGAGCTTGGAAAACAGCCCAACCAATCTTTTCCTCATAGCAAGAAGCGCGCAAGCACTCCCATTGAGCTTATCCATTTGGACTTAAAGTCCTACGAGGTACCATCATACCACAAATACAAGTACACAATTGTCTTCATAGACGATTGTACCTCTTTTGGGTGGGTCACCCTGTTAAAAACAAAAGACCAGGTGCTATGCGCCTTTAAACAATTCATTGCAATGGTCTGGATGCAGCACAATGCTGTTGTAAAAGGCTTTCGCTCTGATGTCAGCAGAGAATTCAAGTCTCAAGCCTTCTGTGACTATCTCACAGACCAAGGCATCAACATGTTGCAATCCACCCCCTATGTTCACCAACAGAATGGGTGCACGGAACGCTTCATCTGGACTCTGTCCAACAAATCACAGGCAATGCACCTTCAGGCCTGCCTCCCTGATTCATACTGGGAATTCTCCCTAAACCATGCAGTGCATGTCTATAACAGGACTCCCCTGTCACGTGCAAACTGGAAGATTCCCTATAAGCTTCTCCACGGTGATAAACCGTCCATCTCGCATCTTCGCATCTTCGGATGTGGTGCCTATGTACACCTTGCCAATGAGATATGCTCTGGCAAACTGCAGCTGAAATCACAGCTAATGGTCTATATCAGGGTGGTGTTACAACCAAGGCCTAAGTGGCACTTGGCAAGCCCTAATGATGGCCAAAGGCAAAGGTCTGGGCTTGATACCAGACAGTGAAGATCCGGACTTGATACCAGATGGTGAAATGACGATCATAGCATTCTCATGACTGAAGGTTGACCAGGATGAGAAGATGCATTGAAGCAAGGTACAAAGGTACAAGGAATGCCATATGGATATAGGGAGATTGAGGTTAAGCAATCTACTAGAGAAACAAAGGTATATATACGATAAGTGAATGGCGCTGACTAAGCAGTACAAATGGGGAACTATGTGAAGATGGTCAAGGGTTAGAGACATGTGTGTGTGAAGAAAGATAAGTGTGAAGAAAGATATACGTGGAGGGTCCATCTGATAAGACATGAGCTACAAGGACGAAGAGATACAAAGATAATGGATGATGTGTCAAGCAGGGATCCATAGGGCATAGGGCATGAGGGAGGACACATGGCCTGTAATCTACCTGATGAGACGTCAGGTGGAAGCCCAGGGTAGAGGGCACAAAGAAGCCTGGGGTAGAGGGCATGGAGGTAGAGAACCACTGTGATGAGGAAGGTGGGTGACAAGGAAGCAGTGGTGACAAGGAAGGCGTGGTGCTTCTGTGAGATGGAAGCGAGGTGATAAGGAAGCCAAGGTGATGAAGTACTGAGGTGATGAGGTGCCATGATGACAGGGTGACAATCAGAGGAGTCACAAGGAGAGGCATGTGATCAAGGGAAAAGATAGGGGGGTATGCAGATCATAACAGGTGGCTCCTGGGCCTACAACCAATTATATATTCATGCGACCAAACAATGCCATATTCACATCGGCCCATGCCATCTTTGATGAGTTTTACTATCTGAAGTGTCCAGGGGCTCGGGCTCACCAGCCTTTGAGCTGACTGCACCAGAACCCCCCACCTCATTATAATGATAAGCACGGTCGCCTGATGCAACTGACTGATAGCTCGGATGATGAAAGCAACACACCTGATGTTGCTCAACATTGCCAGGCTAGACCAGCAGAAAGGATTTCCAATCCTCGGATGCCCTCTCCTCATCCAGTTCCTGGTCCCTCAACATCAAGGAGATCCTCGCCTTCTACATCCGGTACAGAGGCAGATAAGTGGCATCAGTACCATGAAACCGAGTCAGGTCAACCATTGCCTGAGACTCCAGTTGGGCACCCTCCCAGCCCTTCTGCTCCTCCGGTCACACCTGCATGGCCATCGAGGCCTACTCCAGTTCCTATGGCTCCTCACCATCCTCTGGCACTCCACCGCCCCATGCCTGCCACAGCGCTCTGAGCAATTATGCCAAGTGCCTGTGCACCCAGGTAATATTTATGGTGAACATACAAATCCTGTTCAACAGGTGCAAGACGTCGATTGTATAGCACCATGGCGTGAAATGGTTAATGAGCAAGGTCCCTCCACCACTTGTGTTCTGGAACCACCTACACCGGACATCCCAGGTGCTCTCCCTCTGTCCCTGACTCCATCAGAAGATGATGTTGAACAGATCACCAGGGAAGGGGGAGATAGACTGCTTAAATACCTTTGTGCCACGGCAGTCCCCATCACTGAGCATCATGCGAATGTAAATTACTGTGATTGGTCCTACAAGGACATTGCTAAACTCCCTC
>JBBPLN010001080.1:0-10260 GCA_038089815.1 Sutorius eximius
TGACAAACCATATATAGACTAATGATCGCATAGCCCACAGTTGGCTGTGTGATATGGAAGCATGGACAGCCTTCAAGGCTGTGAACAATGGAAGCCATACATAGCCTCATGGCTGTGGCTGGAATGGAAGGCGGTAATTAAATAGAAGCGGAACAGCCTCAAGGCTGTGAGCGGAAATGAAAAAGGGGAGGTGCACAGCATGGAGATGAAGAGGCAGAGTAAGGCTGTGCAAACTCTATAAAAAGGTAAACATGGCCAAAGAGATGGTGAGGGAGTGCGAGTCAAGACTTAGCAACTGGAACGCGACTGGGCGTCTAAGTGGCGCTAGCAGTCAATGGCAAGCGGGTGCATGAGTAAGTGCAAAAGAAAAAGATAGGGGTAAAATATTCCCCTGTAACACTATCCTCCTGCTAGGATCAAACTCTGGGCGATCACAGGTAAGGATTGAAGAGCCAAGTGTTCTGAGCGAACACGGCTGTGAGATTGCGCACAGCGCAAGGGTTGAGAATGTGGAATTCCCAGATAGCATCCTGGCATGCTGAGAGGTTTTCCTTAGGTTCCCATGTGCAATCTTCAAGATCGTAACCTTTCCAATGGATAAGGTATTCAAGCTTCCAGTGCTTGATGCGTGAATTGACGATGTAGTCCACTTTGTAGATTTCATCTCGATCATCAGTTACGTGTACCGGGCCGGGCCGGTCGAGGGGTTGCCCTGGGAGGGGCTCCAAATAAGGCTTGACCCTGGAGATGTTCACAGGGTTGTGAATCTTGACTGAATGTGGGAGATGAAGTCGCAATGCGTTCATTCCAACCATTTCCTCTATGGGATATGGTCCTAACCATCATTCTGTTAATTTCCACGATTGACATGTCAAGCGGAGGTTTTCTGTGGCAAGCCACACTTTATCACCAGGTTTATACAGGGGAGCCGGGGTCCTGTGCTTGTTGGCCTGGGTATGCATGCATTCCTGAGCCTTCAAGAGATTGGATCGGATTTCCTCTAGGGTTTCCCGCATGGCGTCGGTGAAGTTGCCAGCTGCTGGAGCTTTAGACAAGCCGGGTTCTATGCCCATTCTAGGGGTGAATGACTTAGTAATGTCAAAGAGTGCTTTTTTCGAGGAAGCGGAGATCTTTGAGTTATATGAGAACTGCGCTATAGGCAGCCAACTTGACCACATGTTTTGTTGTTCATGGCAATACAAATGGAGATACTGCTGGAGATCTCGGTTCATTCGTTCTGTCTGTCTGTCTGTTTGTGGATGATAGGCAGTGGATAATTTAGAGGAAATGCCAAGGCATTCGCAGACATCTTGGGACACCTGGAATGCGAACTGTGGTCCATGGTCGGAGACGATGCTCTGGGGGAGACCATGATGTTTCCATACATTGTGTAGGAAGAGTTTAGCCATGTCTAGGGCTGTGACGTTCTTCGTACACGGAATGAAGCAAGCTTCTTTGGAAAATTGGTCGATGACTACCATAACAGAATCATATCCAGATGATTCAGGTAAGTCGGTGGTGAAGTCACAGGTGATGTCCTGCCAGGGTCCCTCAGGGACGGGGAGTGGTTGAAGGGTGCCATATGGCGCTCGGTTAGAGCCCTTCATTCTAGCACATTTGTCACACCTGGTGATGTAATCCTTGATGTATTTAGCCATTCCAGGCCAAACGTAATGTCACTTGAGAAGTTCTAGGGTTTTCTCATATCCAGGGTGGCCACTTGGTGGCAGGTTGTGACACAATCAAAGGACTTCGAGGTGTAAGCCTTCGTCGTTAGGCACAAATATCTTATTGTGAATGTAAATAAGCCCATCTTCAATGCGGGCAGAATTGTTTCCTTCACATATCTCCCTTACAGAAGGTTCGGCCATCAAGGCTGTCTTGTCTCAGATCAGTCCGAGTATCCGATCCCCATCATCCTGAATCTGGATGGCGGTGTTTGTGTAGATTCGTCTGGGGTCTATCATCGTTATGCCGTGGTTGTCGGTATCAATACTGATGGCATGATCAGGGCGATGGCTAAGTGCGTCGGCTTTCGTGTTGGTAGCACCTGGCTTATAAATGAATATGTAATTGAACTGGGAGAGGTACTGAGCCCATCTTGCTTGTTGGCAGTTCAAATCCTGTGCCTTCATGAAGTAAGCTAGGTTTGCATGATCGTTCCAGATCTCAAACTCAAACTTTGCTCCTTCGAGGTAATGGTACCATATTTCCAGGGCGTGTATGATGCTGAGCATTTCCTTGTCACAGACAGGATAATTGCATTCAGCAGGTGTCATGGAGTGGGATGCGAAGGCCACTGGGTGCCATTTGTCATCCTTGAGAATAGATAGTACTGCCCCTGTGGCAAAGTCCGAGGCGTCCGTTTCCAATTGGAATTGACAGTCATTGTCTGGGTACGCGAGGATGGGGGCAGATGTAAAGAGGGTTTTGAGCATATCAAATGCTTCTTGTTGGGGCTGTCCCCAATGGAAGGCTATGTCCTTCTTTAATAGATCATTCAAGGGTCGTGCCACTTGGGCGTAGTCCTTGATGAAGCGATGGTAGAAGTTCGCTAGTTCTAAGAAGGATCGAACTTGCTTAACGGTAGAGGGTGTAGGCCATTCCAGGATGGCTTTAACCTTATCCATGTCCATTTTGATACCGTCTTGTCCCATGGTCATGCCAAGGAATTCGACTTCTTTAACCAAGAAGAAACATTTCTCCAGTTTTATGAATAGGTCGTTCTCTTGGAGATGACGTAATACTTCTTTCACGATCCTGTCGTGTTCTGCTTGATCATCCATCTTTGTGAATATCAGGATGTTGTCAATATATACCACCACTACGTCATCCATGTCGGCAAAGATGTTGTTAACCATGGTTTGGAATGTGGCGGGGGAATTGCACAGCCCGAAGTACATGACTAGGGGTTCAAATGCGCCTCGGTGACATACGAAGGTGGCTTTCCATTCATCTCCTTCTTTGATGCGTATGTTGTTGTAGCCCCATCGAAGGTCCATCTTCGTAAAGAGCTTTGCTCCTTTTAGTTTATCTACTAGTTGTGCGATCAACAGCAACGGATAATTATTCTTGACCGTGTGTTCATTCAGGTACCTGTAATCCTGAACCATGCGCTTTTTTCCATCCTTCTTGGGGATGAAGAACACTGGTGATGTTTGTTCCAATTTGGAGGGTCAGATGTACCCTTTTCATAGCTGGTCATCAATGAAGGCAGAGACTTCTTCTTGCTCTGTAACTGAAAGGGGAATCAATCTACCCTTTTTTGGTTTGTAGCCTTCTTTAGTATTG
This sequence comes from Sutorius eximius, assembly GCA_038089815.1. NCBI lineage: Eukaryota > Fungi > Basidiomycota > Agaricomycetes > Boletales > Boletaceae > Sutorius > Sutorius eximius. The sequence continues at coordinate 3,292 of JBBPLN010001080.1, forward strand.
ATGGTGTGGTCCCATGGCTTGCACTTGGGCATGCACTCAGATTCCTTCTTATGGAAGGTTTCTATGAACTTGTGGTATTGTGGGGGGACTAGCCGTTCGGCTGTTTCTGGTTCCACAGTCACTTCCGTCTTTGACTTTTTCTCCTCTAGGGCACGGATAGTGGCATACACCTGGTACTGGATGTCTTCTTCTCCCCTCTCAATAATTCTGAGGAAGACGCTCTTTTCCTGGAGCGTGTGACAGTGGCGAGGGCATCACATCAAGCGAACTGTTCCATCAGCCCAGTTAATGTCCAGGTTGTGACGTTTCAGCCACGAGTAGCCAAGGATGAAGGTGTTTTTGCCAAGCTCAGTAACTTCGGCTATGACCTTTTCCTGATGGCCCTGAAAGTCTATAATAAGTTCTGCGGCATGTGTGATGTTACCAGCAGAGTTTTTAGTGCTGTCCATGTTATACACAGGAATAGGGTGGTCGAGTTTGGTAAGTGGAATGTTGTTCTGTTCTGCCCAAGTGGAGTCGACGAATATGGCATTTGCTCCACTGTCTAAGAGGGCTTCTGCCTTCGTCCAGTGCTTATCTTCGGAGAGTGGCAAAACCTTGATCTTTAGGTTTATCTCCTTGGTAGGGCGTACACTTCTCACAAAGATCTCATGTTCTGGGATTTGTTTTTCTTGAAAAGAGGAATTAAGCCCATGTTTTACGTCCATGGCAAGCTTCAGACTGGCCGAAGACCCCTCTGATGGCAAGTCTGAATAATTAGAAGATGAGTCGTCTGACTCCATGTCCGTTACATTGGTATCATAGTCCATATCTGTATTGTAAGAGTCTGTGGAAAGGGAAGCAAACCTGTTGCCCGTTGGAGACCCAGTACTCCTAGGGCTTAAGCTTTTCCTGACTTCTTTTGCTTGGCGAACCACTCAGCCGCTTCATTGTAGGACTTTTTTCCTATATTGTCCCTGAAGTATTGATCCCGATTTGTGGTCGAGGATCGTTCTTTGGATTCCTTCTTGCGCTCCTTTTGGACCATCTTGCAGACCTTCCTTGTGAGCTCATCTTCGGAGTCGGAATCAATCTCCGAGATGTGGGTGTGTATGTCCGAGTTGGAGTTGGATGAGTTGGTGGCGCGGCCCTGATGGCCCTTGCCCTTCGTGTCCTTCCCTTTTCCTTTCTTGTGGCGGGAGCAGGAAGGCTTGTGCCCGCTGCCTAGGAATTTACATTCCCCACATTGTTTCTTGGGATCGGGGCAATCCCTAGCTCCGTGTCCCTCTTTGGAGCAGTTGAAACACTTCATCAGCTTTCCTGATGTGGTGCCAATGTCCATTGTGTTGGGGTCCTTCTTGCTCCCACACGATATTTGATCCTTCCAGGTCTTCGTTTTCCTGGTAAGGAAGTCAATAAGTTCCAGATTGTTCCCAATGGTGTGGGCTTCTTCGAGGAATGAATCTACGTTCGTCCTCTGTCGCTTGTCCTTTTTGATCATCTCCACGATGATCTCAGGGTTGAATGCCTTTTTGAGTAGGTGAACTCCATGAGATGCAGATAGTCCTGAGAGAAGGTACTTCTGCTGCCACTTGATGATGAAGTCATCAACATGGCTACATCCTTGTTTGAGTTCCTCCAACTTCATGGTGTTCCAGTCTCCCCTGTTAGAGGTGTGGAAGAGACTGGTCATCTCAGTTTTCATTGTGTCCCAGTCATACCCGACGAGGGGATCACAGAGGCGTTCCAGCCTCACTTGTGTGAAGGTTCCGGCTTGTTCACCAGTAAGCTGTGAAAGAACAGTGGCAACAGCCTGATCGGATCAGGGAGGAATCGCCTGGCTGTTGACGTTCAGCCACCCAGTCATTCAGGTCCACCATTCTTCAAACTTTGAGTATGCCCTGTTAAAGCTTCTGGGGTCTTCAAAAATTTCGACCTTCAAGTTGGTCATCATGGGTCTTGGTGCAGCGGCTGTGCCTGCTGGTGGGGTTGCCCCTGCCCCGTGCTCTAGCTGTGCAATGCGAGTGAGGAGGTCGGCGATGGTGTTGGACTGATCATCTAGCTTAGTGCGCATGCATGCTGCACTTCGGTTTGCTGCTGTTGCATCAGCTGCTGCTTGAGTGAGGGCAGTGTGAGCTGCTGTCGCTTGTTGCATTGCCTCTGTGGCTGCATCTGCCAGGGCTTTGCACTTGTGTTGCCAGTCGATGTTGTCATCGGCGATGATGTCATATAGTTGGGAAGACATTGTATTTTACAAATGCGGGTGTCTGTAAATAAATGGGGTGGGTAGACATATTACTTGTGGTACTGCTCTGGCTTCTGTAGCGTACGACGGTCTCTGAGGTTGTAAGGACGGACGGCTTCTCTTGTCTGTCTGATCCTTCTTCATGGGAGAGGTAGCTGCAGTTTGAAAACTTGCCTTGCTGCTATCTCCAGTATCTGTTTGTCTGAGAACTCCTGCTCTCTCTTTGGGAGTCTCAGTACAATCAGGGATGCTTCTCATTTCACAACGAAGTCCCTGTCCTTGTTTAGCAGCCCATTGGTCTCTAGGTACTGCCTGATTTCTGCTTGTTGTTGCACTTCTCTGACGATTTTGCTGGGGGTAGAGGGAAAGCATGAGGGAGGTGCGATATTGTTGGGGTCGATACTCGCAACGGAGGAAGTGTGGATTGCTGACTCTTGGTCAAGCGCTGGGGAGGTTCTCAAGGGGACGCCTAGGCGAACTCTGAGAGCGACTTGATGTTGTGCAGATAAAGACCACCTTAGTCCTAGATACAAGGGCGAGAGTTCTTCTTCTAAGGCCACTAAGAAGGCCTGTAATTCTGTGCCGAGGTTGGAGGGCATGCTGATGCTGTTCACACACTCTGTGTTATCTCCAACGTTGGAGACACTGTCATCTGGGCTTACTGTATCTTCCTCTTCAGGTGCTAAGTATAGCCCCTCTGGGTAAGACGACCTGTAAAAGGGGTGCAGGGCGCCGGATCTATTGGGTGGCCCTGCCAAGAACGGAGCGAGCGTTCGGTGAAAGCTGATAGTCACTTGGCCCGAGGTTAGCCCTAGTGGCTATCAACATGCGAGAGATGGGACGCACTTGCAGGTGTGTTGCAGCGGTGCGAGGTAGTGCAAGGTATAGCGAAGTAGAGTCTAGTTCAAGTGAAACAACCCAAAGAGCAAAGAGCTATAGGTTGCACTATGACCAGCGACTCAAGAGAAAGCTGTAGAAGTAGTCATATCCACAAGAGAGGAGCTTGGTGGGGAAAACTCCAAGTGAACTAGACTGAGGTTCACTGGAGGTGGGATTGACCCTTATATGTTACTCTACTGTTTGTACATGCATATGTCATATCTACAATGACAAACCATATATAGACTAATGATCACATAGCCCACGGTTGGCTGTGCAATATGGAAGCACAAACAGCCTTCAAGGCTGTGAACAATGGAAGCCATACATAGCCTCATGGCTGTGGCTGGAATGGGAGGCAGTAATTAAATAGAAGCGGAACAGCCTCAAGGCTGTGAGCGGAAATGAAAAAGGGGAGGTGCACAGCACGGAGATGAAGAGGCAGAGTCAGGCTGTGCAAACTCTATAAAAAGGTAAACATGGCCAAATAGATGGTGAGGGAGTGCAAGTCAAGACTTAGCGACTGGAATGCGACTGGGCATCTAAGTGGCGCTAGTGGTCAATGGCAAGCGGGTGCATGAGTAAGTGCAAAAGAAAAAGATAGGGGTAAAATATTCCCCTGTAACAATCCAGAGTAGGGGTTTGTACAAACCAGAACTTTGGGACTGGTCTATGGTCAGGGTGACAGTTTATGGATCATGCAGCACAATCACAAGTGCTCCCTGATCCTGCGACCACTTCCTATTCCTGAAAGACAAAAGAAATGGGCTAACTTTGGATTAGATTGGGTATTGAGGCTAGACAAAGATTACATCCATTTGATGACTACTGCTGATGGATGGTATTGCCAGATGGCACTTTGTATTTACTGTGTCTCCATTGACCCTGTCATCCAAAAGGACACCATAAGGTTCTCAATAAGATTCATTAGGACCTCTTCAGGTACTTTCCAGCATTTGCTCACCCCTGTGCAATTAGAGTTTGGCATGGGTGTGGGTAACCTGCGCAGGTTGTGGTACCTGTACCTGCATGGGTCTGGGTCCAGGTCCAGATCTTGTGACCCATGGAAAACCCATACTCATGGTGGCTAGGATGAGAACATGAGGGCAGGGACATGATCACATTGCCATCATTTGTTATCACCTGTGGGTGAGGTAGGCACAGCAGCTGCATGTGGGAGGTCACAATAACAATGACAATGCAATAATTGCACCATTGCAATTATCATGTTGTTGTAATCATGTTGTCATGTGAGGGCAGGCAAGGGTGAGGACAACACACAGTGTGGTGACTGTGCTGGAACTAGCCAGGGCAGTGTCCTTCCTTGCCATTCAGGTGGATTTGCACCAAGGTACCAAGTAGCCTGACAATGCTTCTAGAATGTTGTCAGTGTTGGGCTGTGGTAGTGATTGGCCTTGACCCATTGAATGACACATGACAAATCCTGAGAGCTAGTTGTCAGCTAGCCACAACCACCTGGGCCATTGCTGAAACAATGGTCCAAATAGACTTTCCAGATGTGATACATCATACATGCCACAGTACTGGGCAATAAACTTTCTGATATCTTCCTATTACAGGTTTGTGGGATCATTGAGCAAAAACTTTGAAGCACCTCTGTGCAGGCCCTTTACTGAAGTGGATGCATTCAGTGCAAAGGTTGAGCCTCCTGACCCTGTCAGATCATATCCTTGCTGGCAAGAAATATTGTACATATCAGGGAAAGCGAAGAATGGACATAACACAGGGGTGAGTATGATCTATGAGTTTGTCTAGGGAAAGCTAAGTTGTCACCATTGTCATCTCAGAACTTCCTCTCTGAGTTGAGGTTCAAACATTCAGCTATGCCTTGGTGGCACAACCCTCCATGGATGTTTCCTGGTGATCCTGGGTATGTCTCAGACCACAGTTCATCACCCCCCAAAGATGCCAAGTCTGAAGAATCTTATGATGATTGGTGCCAACTGAGGGGTGGAGGTGGAGGACAAGGTGCACCCCTCAATGTGAAAGGCCAGTATATCTATAGCCAGGCTGGCATGCCACCATTTGCTGCTCCGCCATCACCAAGTCCAAGCGTTGTTCCATGTCCAGTTGAGGTGAATCACTCAGTAGGAAATGTATATCATTTCTTCATGTGTGTGCTAACATTTAATGATAGAGTCCCCATTATAATCACACCCATGCCAATGCGGGGGATTCCTCAGCATATATGACTAATTGACCAAACCTGAAAAGGAAACGGGTTGATGACGACCTTGATGCTTTCCAACCTCAGGTATGTGCAGAGTATCTTCTACAGACTTAAACATTAACAAATATGTGATAAGACTCCACAACATCACCACTTTGGGGACGCATTAACAAACACTCCAACTTGTGCAAGATCCATGCCATTGGTCCAACAACCTTGCGCTCCTAAAAGGTGTTGCCTCTGAGCTCCCTTTGACTTCAATGCAGTGGGCCTATAGTCTCCAATGGAGCATTTTGATGAAATGATGAAAGGACTAAGGCAAGACATAAAGGTGGAACTGACAAAGCAAACAAAGATATTAATGGAGATCCTGGAGGCGTTACAAGGTCAAAAGTCAAAGGATTATCATTGATTCTGTACAATAAGGCATGTAGCATGGGATGTGGCAGGTGATGGTGGTGGTGAGATAATCCATTCATGGCCATATTCGTCATACCAGTAAATGTCGCTGTAAGCGCTGAGTACATAGCTGTTGCCATATTCATCACACACAGCAATTCTGTGTTGGAGAAGTCACTTAAGCTCCACATAAGAGAAGTCTTCAGGGAGCATTGTAACTACACTCTTCTGAACAGGAGATCATACAAAGACAGCCAGAAATGATGGTGGAGGTGAAGATGTGGATCATGTTGAAAGAACTGGGGAAGGTGGGCAAGGCGTGGTATAGCCATTGTTTGCAACAGGGGTGGGAGGTGTTGCTGAGCATGCCAGAGATGATGGTGAGAGCAGAGATGTGGAATGCACATGCATGGTAGGGATCAAAGGTGATGGATGAGACCTAGCATAACCATTGCTCAGGGTGGATGACACCTCAGAGAGAACTGGAGATGATGGACAAGACATGGCATGGCTGTTGTCCATGATGGGGATGGAAGGCATTGCAGAGCGCACCGGAGATGATGGTTGATTGTGGAGGATCATCCAACCAATGTCCATAGGGACACCTTGGCCTCTGAATGTACCTGGGGTGTTAGATCCAATATTGGGTCCAAGAGAAAGTTGCTCCATAGGTGGCACCAATGCCACAACAGAGCCATTCACCAGCAGGGGGTTGAGATCCTGTGACTGGGGAGGAGCAGGGTCAGTTGTATGTCCTAGAGGAGTGGGAGTAGGTGTGGTTGAAGGATGGACCAGTGGGCAGACTGGCAAGTCATGATGATAGACTCCCCCAATGGGAGTAAGTGGTGGGGGACAGATAAGGGCAACAGGAGGCCCTCAAGGGCCTTGAGGGCAGTTTGCATACTGAAACCACCCAAACCCCTAAGGCTCACGTGGCTGTGGGAAGTGCACTCAAGCGCCAAGTAGGGCTGCATGTCTACCTAACTGATCTCTTGATCTTGTACTTAGGGGCTAATAGCCCAAAGAGGAGAAAGGGAGAAGTGGCGAGTCATGTTGCTGCTCTGGTGGAGTTATGGGGAACTCTTCAAAGTGAACTAGACTGGAGGATGTCCAGCTAGCTCACCCCAGCTTATATAGGGACCAGCTACCTATGTACACCCATGTATGGTAGATCTAAGATAAATACCAATCTATATATATATGGTAATAGTCCGGATGGTTACAGCGAGGCTGCAGAGCCATAGAATGGAAGGTAATAATGTCCTTGAGGTTACCA
>JBBPLN010001081.1:0-10245 GCA_038089815.1 Sutorius eximius
GGTATAAGGGGTACATGTTGATGAGTCAGTTTGGGAGCAGGTAACGGTAACGGATAGTATATATGATCGCAACTGTATGTTGTAGTACCAACGACCCAACGCTACCGTCTTCTCTGCGTCCGACGACTCTGGCCTAGGAAAAGGACGGAACATCAGCATCACACACCCAAGAACGACACGCGAGGGACCCACTCTTATCCTTGGCCTTGGTAGGCGCACCCTTGCCCCTCGCCCGCTTCAAATCCACATCCCAGGACCGCTGCGCCTCCGCGAAATTAACCCGCTCCAGCTCGGGCCACTCCTTGGCAAGCTTGGACATGCACAGATCGATGTCCTGCGGGTAGTACTTGACCATCGAGGGCCCACGGAGCCGTGTACGGAAGTATTTTGTGCCGGTGCGAGCGGAGGTGGGGTTGTATGACGTTTGGAAGATGGTGCAACGCGCTTTGACTAGCGCGGCGAGTCAGCTCGGGGTGATAGCTAATGCCATGGTGGTTCAAAAGAGAGGTTTTTTCGAAGTGGAGGCAAAGGCTTTTGATCCTAATACGACCAAACAACCACATTGCTAATGTTTCTAATACAAATAAATGACTTTGCAATGAGGCCCATCTTGAACTTTTCAAGTCACGAACGCGAACGTTACTGGACTCAATGTCAACCTAAGCCATAGCGAACCCATCAGAAGCTTGGATGCTTTCTCGGTGTCGAATACTCTCCGGTCGGATTCAGTCCGAGACATGGCTGGAAAACTGCCAACCCTACTTTCGGCGCCTTCAATCTACATTTCGCAAGGTGCCGGTCTCGGCGCGATCCAGTCGATTGGTCGTTTAGGGGATCCAAATCTGACTCGTTCAAAAAGCTCACCGAGGAATAAGGCCACCCACTTACCTGATCTTCTTTCCTCCTTCGTGGATATTCGCCACGGCATGCTCTCAGGGGAAACTCAACCAATGGATCCCACAATCAACCCTTGACTCGATCTCCCGCCTCCATCACGTTGCCAATCTCTCCTTCCCCGCGGACCACTTTCCAAGGCGCGCGTGATGAAGCGCAAATTCATCATGCACGTCGGTCCGACGAATAGTGGAAAGACGCATATGACACTCCGCGCACTTGCAGCCTCGAGTTCAGGGCTGTATGCAGGCCCTTTGCGTCTCCTCGCGCACGAGATCTGGGAGCGGTTGAACAGGGGACAAATCGTTCCTCTTGGCATGGACCCTGAACCCGACTCGGAGCCCGATACGACCATCAATATGGACGTTGCCAACGAAACGGGCTCCCGGCCCACTGTTCGCAAAGACGGACATGTCAAGTACGCACGGCAGTGTAACCTGCGTACGGGAGAAGAATTTCGGGTCGTCGCGGACAACGCACCACTCATGAGCTCGACGGTCGAGATGGTCAGCTTTGACAAACCTCTCGACGTGGCCGTGATAGACGAAATACAGATGATAGCAGATCCCGAGCGTGGTTCGGCATGGACTAACGCCGTGTTGGGTCTTCCCGCTCGTGAGATTCACCTTTGTGGCGAAGATACTGCGGTACCAACTATGCAAGATATCCTGAAAGCCACTGGGGACGACCTTGTTGTCTATCGGTATGAACGGCTCACACCTTTGGATGTTCAAGAATCGTCATTGGGTGGTGACTTGTCCCAAATTCAAAAGGGTGACTGTCTTGTTGTATTCTCTCGCGATGGGATATTCGCGGTGAAGGCGAAGATCGAGGAGAAGACTGGGTTGCGATGTGCAGTTGCCTATGGTAGACTTCCACCAGAGATTCGGTCTGAACAAGCTGCGCTCTTCAACGACCCCAACAGCGGTTACGACGTTATCGTTGCCAGCGACGCAGTTGGAATGGGACTTAACTTGTACGCATCCTTGTTCCCGGCTTTATCAGAGCCATCGCTCAAGTGTCGTGTTTTACAGAAAGATCAAACGCGTCGTGTTCGAAACGCTCCACAAGTTTGATGGCCAAGAGAGGCGACCACTCTCTATATCCCAAATAAAGCAAATCGCCGGGCGAGCTGGGCGTTACGGACTGCACGGTAAACCCGGCGGTTTCGCCACAACGTTACACAAGGAGGACGTTCCGAGCCTTTGTCGGGCACTCTCGACCCCCGCACCCCCGCTCAGTTGTGCTGTCTTGGATCCCCCAAGTCACTGGATGGAGGACGTTTCCCAAGTTCTTCCGCCGAAGGCCTCCACCCAGGCGCTCCTCGAAGTGCCGTCGTACGTCTCTAACATCCGTCTTCCGTTCCGCGCGGCTGCCCAAATTCGACTTGACCAACTGAGCCAATTCATCGACACGCACGCCGACGACCTCTTGCTATCCGACAAACTCCTCTTCAAAAACTGTCCCATCCAGTGGTCCGACCCCGTCGCGCTAGACAGCCTCGCTCAGATCCTGCGTCTATACACCAACATGATCCGCGTTGAGCTCGACGCAGTCCTTTCCGTCGCCCCATTTGTGGCTGTCTTGGAGAAGGTGGAGGGGATGATGCCGACCCGAGCCAGGACACTCGCATGCAAGGACGCGCTGAGGCACCTCGAGGGGATGCACAAGGTGCTCGTGTTGTACCTCTGGCTATCATTCCGAAACGCGATGGCGTTTTACGAGGCGGATAAGGCGCACGAGCTCAAGGCGCGCGTGGAGCGCGCGTTGGAGTGGTGTCTTCGCCAAGTTTCGGCCCATGGGCGGACAGAGGTGGATGGTCGTGCTCAGTCGATGGATAAGTTGGATTATCGGCATCAGCGGGGGGTGAGGGTGGGCGGAAGGGACTGGGTGGCGGGGGTTGCGGCTGCGAAGGCAGTCGCGGAGAGCACACGGGGTTGATGGGTCATCATGCATCATGCCACATAGATTTAATGTTGACAACAAGCAGAACAACCTTACATATTTATTTCTCAATGCTTTTTATCTGATGCTCCTGTCACTTACGAATGGACATTGGTTACCATTGCATTATCATTGTACTCTACATGAACTGAGAAAATATTTCATTGATGATGTCTACCCTTGCTTAATTTGTGGTTGTTCATGTGCAGATGAGTGCACTCGGACGGCCGGCGAAGCAGGTCGAGCCATGCTAAGTGCATTGACGAACCAGCAGAAAGCACGATGAGAGCACCAGATGGCGCAGACGACGATGCCGACAAGAGAGCAAGCGCGAGCACACAAACCGCATCACGAGGCAACCATGACGACCGATCCGAGGAGTGGATGTCATACGGACCGTCGAGACTCGAGAGACCCTGTGGACACGACGGGCGACGTGGAACTTCGTCCAGAAGGGCCCACAGAGCCACTGAACAAGTGTGAAGAGTACATATGTGAGAGGGCGAGACATCGAGGCAGCCAGGTCGAATCGAGAGGTTGAGAGCAGGCGAAGAGGCCACGGGCGATGGCGGCGATGAAACGCATCAACCCGAGGGACCTACAGAGCTGCCAAACGAGGTGGATAGCCCATCCAACCGTGACGAAGAGCCTTGCGACGAGACATAAGTGATCGACTTGGGAGGTGAGGGAACTGGCGAGCGAAATGGACGCGTCACGCACCGAAGCGCAGACGCAGCGGGCGTTGACAGGGTCGTAGAAGGACTACATGATATGCTGAGCGAGGGGGGGGATGACGCGATGCGCCGAAATGCGTCAGTCGAGGTCGATGCAAGGGTGCAAGAATGACCGGCAACAGCAGGCGAAGAACAGTCAGTGCACCTCAATGGACGGCGAGGACATACCAGACGAACCCCCAGTGACCTTGCTTGTTGAGTCCGTCGCGGGAAAGACCTACTTGGTCACTCTGTTAGGCAAGCGCAAGCGAATGGACCGTGAGGGGATTCGCGCAGACAGCTGACACCCGCTCCATCGAGTTTGGTTTTGATGATCCTTGTCGACGATTCAGGGCGCCAGTTAGGGACTACGCCCCTAGGACTGGTGAGACGATACTGGGCCTTGTGAACCACCGGGGTCGACGACCGCCCAGACTGGACCGACATCCTCGAACGATGGTTGAATTGCACACCGTTGGTAGGAGAGGGCGGCAACACGGGCCACGTAGAAAGTAGCTGCGACAAGGGCGGGTAGAGTGCATGCACTCGATGCTTGTGATGGATGGTAAGGCCAACATCTGGCTATTCGATCTATCCAAACTACATCAAACCTATATATCCCAGGCTCCAAGCAGAGCTTACCCGCCGATGACAGCACTATACTGCTGGATGGCCTCCTCCGGGTCTTCCCAAAAGACAAAGTGATTTCCCTCCGTCTGCGGAACAAACTCGATATCTCTCGCCTTCTCCGCACCACGCCCGTACAGCGCCTCCGGGGGACTCTCTACGCTCTTGCGCAACGCCCACAGAGACCACACGAGGACGCCCAGCGTCTTTCCGCCACTCATGAACCGCACGCGCACACCCGGCGTTTTTTCCGCCCGCGCCCTGTCGAACAACGCACGCCGGGCGACCGTCGCGAACGCGGAGGTGTCGCAGGCTACGAGCCTACCATCGCACCCACAGAACGCAACGTTATCCGTGTACTCGGCGCGCTGCGCGTACGAGATTTCGTGGAGCGAAGGCGGGGCGTTGAAGGGGTTGTTGAAAGCGAGGTCGTCGGGGTTGCCTGAAGTGACGCTCTTATGTGCGTAGTGCGCGGTGACACGGTCAAAGAACACGTCGAAACGCTTGCGGTCGTCTTTCCCGAAGAGGAGACTCATGTCGTGCCTGTCCGTGTTGGGTGTACCAAAGTAGGATGCGAGCGCATCTGGAGGGGTGTCAGACGTGAGGTGAGCGCTGGAACGGTGGTCTCACCGTGAAATACGATCGTGTGGAGGTATTTCTGAAGCGTCGTTAGGGTGTCACCCGGTAACTCATCGAGGTATGCCAACACCGCGTTTGCGTGCACCGACCCAAGCGACCAGCCGACGAGGACGATGCCACCTGTAACACCGGCGCGATCTGCCAACGGAATACCCTGCTGAGTTGCGAATTCCGCGAGAAACGTCGCGATTTCGACTCCCTGTGCGCGGAGAAAGCCTTCCACCTCATCAAACCTCTTTCCTTTGCCGATCCCGGCTAACTCGCCTTCTTCAAATCCGCTCGAAGGCGAGTAACCGCGTCTATAGATACTGATGATCCGGAGGTTGTGTGCATGCGCACGGAGAAGGAGTTTCTCAAAGATGGCTGCGTCACGCATCCAGGTCAGATTGAATACAAATACAACGCGGAGCAATGGATGACCGAACCTCCGTTGATACCCATCCCGTGGACAAACGCCCATGTCGTGTAGTTCTGCGATGCAGGTGCCCCGCTGTCCAGGTACGCGTAGTCGAGATCAAACACCTTGAGCGACTTGAACGCAGCAGTAGATTGCATCTCACTCAAGGAGTGGACGTACGGATACAAAGTTGTCAATGATCGCTCCCAGTGGGTCGTCCGGGGCCCCGCTTTAATAGGTCTGCGCAGGCTTGACAAATCAGAATCACGAGACGGCGGACGTTGCACGGTTGCCCGTCCGAGCGACTCATGGCTGTAGCTCTGCATCAGTCAGGTGCCTTCAATTTCGAATACATGTCCTGGTGATGACTGTAACATGACGCTACCATCGTAGTTTGGTGACCGGAGTAATATCATCGTCTGACGAACCAACATGGTACGCACTGTGGCGGGTATCATCCCAAATACGCGGACGTGTTTGAACTCGGACAACTCCTGACGGATGGGACATGACTTGCGAGCGTCGAACAGTGTCGGAAGCCGTGGGCTGTGATCGTAACGGTACTGCGACCGAGGTCGCCTGACCCAGTCAAATCAATTACTTATTCTTCGAGGTTCAAGGCTTTCCCTGAAGGCTTGAAATCTTAGCTATGTGCGGTACTATAGTGGTGTGAGTTGCCGGGACCGAGGAACCGATCCCAATACAACTGGGAGGGAATGCACATACTATGAGCCGTGCAGGTTCTGGTGCGACAAGTCAAGACAGCTGTGACGAGATGTAACTTTGTATATGTCAGATACCATATACCATACAGTAAGAAAGAGGTACATTATCCACAAATCGAGAAAGGAATGAATGGATCAAGAGTCGGCAAAGATTTGCTGCCAACGTTACCACATGCCAATTTTCCTCGGTCCTAGACCAATCTCCTTGCCCGTATTGTCCTTCATGGCTCTGACGCCCCAAAATGCGAACCTGTACCCGGCTCCATTGCCATGACCCGCCTTCCGGTACATGCTATCGTAGCACACGCTAAAGGAGAAGAAACCTTCAAAGAGCTCCTTCACCACGCCGTCTTGTTCGTTTGACCAGACGCGCTTGATTTTGAAAACCCCCTTGGCGGACTTGATACCACAAGCCGGCGCTAGTCCAGTATGGCCAACGATGCCTGGCCCTGGAGTGCTGTGTTCAGGTGCCTGGAAAGACGATCTCTCGGTGGGGGTGAAGGTGAGGGAGTTCTTGTACGTGAAGGAATCGAGCGTGACGTCGAACGGGCGTTCAGCCATGGGATCCAGCACAGACGCACTCTCGAATCGACCATGAGGCGGGGCGCTCGACGACGGACCGGGAGGTGCGACAAAACAGCGCGCGGTGTAATCGTGTTTGGCCTGGGATGCGAGAATTCTGTCGTACACGGCGGAATAGTTGGGGGTCGTTGCCCCTGGTGGTAAACATAGCTTGGCGAGGAAGGGCAAATACATTCCATACAAATCAAAGTTGCCAGAAAAGGTGGATGCTGGTGGTGTCGCGCTTGGCTGTGGGACGACGACGGGCTGGAGTACGGGTCGGTTTTGTTCGCTCGTCGTTATCGCTCGGTCGCTCGCGGATGGTGTTATGTGTCCCTTGGATAACTTGGCTGGGGAGGTTGGCACGGAGCGGGCTGTGCTGTGGGCCGTGTTCGTGTGCTGTGGCTCTGGGGACGGTTTGGTCCGTTTGGTGGGACGACGCGAGGCTTGTCTGGTAGTTCCCTGTGCAGCAGCCATCTCGGGTGAGAGCTGTCTCTTCACGTTCCCTGCCGAGGTAGACGGGGAAAGACCTTGCTAACGAACAAGGTGACGAGGTGACTAGCGGTAGATAAAGTCGTACTCACCTGCGGGCGATACATTCTCATTCGGTGTCGAGGAAGAACGAGAACACAACTACGCGACAGGTCACGTGAACCAAACATCAACCATCACGGGCCGACATGTCCGAGCCATCCCGAGTTTGCACTGGAATTGGAAATATTTCATGTCGACTCGGATAAACCTCGGACATCGATATTATTCCGACCGAGCCACGTGCACGCGTATGTACCATAAGAGGGCGAGCAAGCAAGAGACGACGTATCAACCCCTTCTTGATCTCTCTCTTCGAGCACGTCGTGACGTGTCTCCAACGTAGACTCAAATGCCCCCCTCAGATTTCGCCAACGCCAACGTCGACGAGATCGTCGAGAAACTCACTACCGACGAGGCCATCTTGCTGACCGCCGGCGTTGGCTTTTGGCACACCCATGCGATACCTCGGCTCGGGATACCAGCTGTCAAGGTCAGTGCGGACGGTGACTCTTGTTATTCGTCTGATCTCTCGTCTGTAGGTCAGCGATGGCCCAAACGGCAAGTGTATCGTCCCCCCATGTCCCGATGATCACTAAGCCGTGTGCAGGTATCAGAGGAAACCACTTCTTCATGAGCACCCCTGCAAAGTGTCTTCCCTCTGCAACGGCACTGGGGGCCACTTGGGATACCGAGCTTATCGAAGAAGCCGGATCCAAGCTTCTGGCGGGCGAGGCCAAGCTCAGAGCTGCTCCCGTTATCCTTGCACCAACTTGTAACATTCAAAGGGTATGGTTATCCCAATTGCATCTTGCACCCACTCACGTGCGTTGTCCATAGAACCCACTTGGGGGACGGGTAAGGTCACCCAGTGGAGTCATTGTCGGATATATGCTAACATGTGATAGGCTTTCGAAAGCTTTTCGGAAGATCCCACACTTTCTGGACTTATCGCAGCTGCCTACGTAAAAGGTGTTCAGAAGAATGGCATAGGAACCACCATCAAACACTTTGTGTATGTTCCGTATCCTCTCCTCGAATCTGGCTCATGCCCAATTCTAGCTGCAACGACAAGGAAAACGACCGAATGGCTTACGACAGCATACTCAGCGAACGTGCTCTCCGTGAAATCTACCTTATGCCATTCATGCTGGCACAAAAGCACGCCAAGCCTTGGTGCTTCATGACTGCGTGAGTGGCCATGATGGCATCGTTCTTCTGTATCCACTGACCATTCTTCTTTATATTCTTAGCTATAACCGTGTCAATGGCACCCACGCATCTGAGAGTCGTCACTTGCTCCAAGACATCCTCCGAAACGAATGGAAATTTGATGGATTGATCATGAGTGATTGGTATGTTTGATCTCTGGGGAAAAGCGCCGTCCGTTGAACGAGCACCGTCCTCTAGGTTTGGAGTTTACAGCATTGACCTCAGCATAAATGCCGGATTGGACCTTGAGATGCCAGGGACAAACAAATGGAGGACACTTGATCTTATGAACCGATCGGTTGTGTCCCGGAAACTCATGGTTCGAACCGTTAAAGAGCGTGCCAGAAAGGTGGTCGAATTAGCCAAACGAGTCGCAAAGGAATCTCCAGACGTATGTTAATTGGCATCGTTCATGGTATGTACTCACTTTTCCCTCAGATCTTGGACGGCGATG
Source organism: Sutorius eximius (assembly GCA_038089815.1). Taxonomy (NCBI): domain Eukaryota; kingdom Fungi; phylum Basidiomycota; class Agaricomycetes; order Boletales; family Boletaceae; genus Sutorius; species Sutorius eximius. The sequence goes on from JBBPLN010001081.1 coordinate 8,698, forward strand.
GCATCGAACGAACTGTGGAAAGTGACGAAGACAAGGCCCTCATGCGCAAGCTCGCTGCAGAATCCATCGTCCTCTTGAAGAACGATAACAATGTTTTGCCTCTCCAGCACTCAAAGTTGAAGAAACTCGCGATCGTGGGTGGCAACGCAAAAGCTGTCGTGTTGTCTGGTGGCGGTTCCGCCTCCTTGAAACCCTCCTACTTTGTCTCCCCGTACCAGGGTATCTTCAATGCGCTTCCATCGGACGTCGAGGTTACCTTTAGCGAGGGCGCGAGCAGTACGTCATTTTTTCGATTCCCGAGGTACCCGCTGACCATCGCACTAGCATACATGGAGATGCCCACTCTCGACTTTGAGCTTACGACACAAAACGGGGAGCGCGGGTGGATCGGCACGTGGTACGCGCACGATAGCGAGGAGAGCATGGTCCCCCAGAGCAAGCCATACGCAAGGCAACTTGTGGACGAGACCCGCATCTTCATCAGCACCTCTGCACCCAAGGGCATCACCCGCAGGTGGACCATGAAGTTAGAGGGCCAGTTGAAGCCCAGGGCGCACGACTGCACGTTCGAGTTTGGCTTGACTGTATCCGGAAGGGCCAAGGTGGACGCTATCTCTTTTGAAGTGTGTACCGTCCTGACCTGTCTTTCCTTTTAGCTCTTTGTCGATGGCAAGCTCGTCATCGACAACTGGACCCGCCAGCGCCGCGGCGAATCCTTCTTCAACAGCGGCTCACAAGAGGAAAAGGGCAAGTTCGACCTCAAAGCGGGCGTCAAGCACAACATCCTCGTCGAGTTCTGCAACGTCAGAGCCCCCGCAGACGGTGACGAAGATGAGATGGTCCAAGATAGTAACCCCGGTGTCCGTCTCGGCGGTGCAGAAGTCCAGGACCCGGACGTCAAGATGGCCGAGGCCGTCGAGCTTGCTTCCAAAGCGGATGCTGTCATTGCTATTGTGGGCCTCAACGCCGACTGGGAAACGGAGGGCTACGATCGGAAGACCCTGGCGCTTCCCGGGCGAACGGACGAGTTGATCGCCAAAGTGGCGGCTGCGAACCGAAACACCATCGTCGTCACCCAATCCGTAAGTCGATCTTCCCGCTCGATCGTGGTTTCACGCTGACGTTCCCAGGGCTCGTCGATAACGCTGCCCTGGGCGGACTCGGTCCCTGCGATCGTCCATTCGTGGTATCTCGGTAACGCGACCGGTGATGCTATCGCCGATGTTCTCTTCGGGAAGAAGAACCCCTCGGGGAAGCTGTCGTTGACGTTCCCCAAGAGGCTCGAGGATATTTCTGCGCATGGTCATTTCCACTCGGAGAACGGCGTCGTGCGGTATGGCGAAGATCTGTTTGTCGTACGTACCTTCCCCGTGCGTCCAATCGTAGAGGGTCACCTTTTTCCCCTCAGGGCTACAAACACTTCCAACACCGGGATATCGCGCCCCAATTTGCGTTCGGGTGAGTCGAGCCAAACCAAACCAAACCAAGCGCGAGACGTAGCTAACGGACCCAAACGACAGCCACGGCCTCTCCTACACCACCTTTGCC
>JBBPLN010001082.1:0-10245 GCA_038089815.1 Sutorius eximius
GGTAGCTCCATTCATATACCAACACTTTGTTTATATCTGTTTGTGTTCTAGATATATTCCATAAACAATCAAAATGTGCAAAACATTGGGACAATTTTGTGAGTCACTGTAGGCCTTCTTGAGGCTGTTGTAGTCCTTCGGGATGGCTGACAGTGATTGTCTTGGTACCCAAATAACAACACTTGGTAGCCCTGTGTGACCTGAAGTCAGCCAATGTGCTTTCATCAGCAAACTCACCCCTTCCTAGACACAACTGGCCAGCATTGGCTAGCTCACCAGACTATACAGATGTCCACATTAAGGTTCCCAATCGCCTAGACCCAGACAATTGCCCATGGTCTGTCCCATACTATCCCTAGAATTGACAGACCAGGTATAAGATGTCAAGTTGAAAATAGTAATACTATGTTATGATCTGTACAGAACTGGGAAGGGTCTGGCCAAGACTATACCTGATTGGACATAGAACCAAATAGAACCTCATTGACACTACTATAACTGGACAGATTGGTCACAGAAAGCAATAGGATTGGGCAGCACAAAATGAGATTGCATATAGTCTGAGCACACTACTATTCAAGGTCAACATCAAAGCCACATCCACTAACAGACTGTTCTTGATTAGTCATTCCATTGCTAAGAATTATGTCAATAGTGAGTTCAAAGATCTGGTAAGCAGCAGTGCACCTTCCATGTTGAGCCCATTGTCTTTGCAAAGCCCTTGTTTTGTTGCTATGAATTGGACTTGTATCGCATTTGTTCATCAACCCCAGGATCTCAGAGTAGACAGGCATATAGGTGTTGACCTGAAAATTTACCTTGCCTCCTGAAGTGATCTTGTTGAGTGTGACCTTCAACTGTGTGAAATCAGTAATATTAATATGTAGAGCAAACAGTATAGGAACCAATAGTGGTCGTGGCAATAGCCACTGTGACCCACAGCACTTCACCACCAAAGACTTCAGGGAACAACTTGCCAACCGAGGTGGAACCAGTGTAAAAGAAGTCAATGATAAGCCCCGAGAGGGCCGGATGTGCAAGATTATTGACATGCCCCTAGAAACAATGTCAGCTTATACTTTCACGAAGAGTACAGTTTACCTCTTCATCTCTTCCATCCCTCAAAAACAAGCTGCTGCTCCCCAAGAGATTCTTTGCAATCTTGATGTTTTGGTTGTGGCAATTTTCGGGATCCCATTGGTACTGTTGCATGACAAATGTGTGTGCTTTTTTCCTCATTGTGGAATGCCAGCTACCGAGGTCCTCCCACAACTATTAACCCGATGACCAGCGGTCAGGGAGAAGGCAAATAAATATGTATGTATGAGTCTAGTGAGCTCTGCAGTATGCTGCAGCCACCAACCTAATAAACAAGCAAGTCAGCCAATGTAGTGATGAATTTTAGTACCTTACCATCTGAAACGACTAAGCCTTGAGACTGGTGCTCAGCAATGGCCTCCTCAATGTACTCAGTGGCCTTTGTGTTGAAGGGAGCACAGATGGGGAATGCACTAATAGAGGCAGCGTCACAGTGGAAGAATTGCTTTGCCTGTTCAATGATATCGGATGTCGGTGGGTCGTAAAATTGAAGTTGCCATGGCTCAGAGGTGCTAGAATGAATGGGTTGGCTGGCCTTGGGAGCAACAATGGGGACTTGTCCATTGTTGTTGTGCAAAGCTTCACCTGCAGCTTCATTAGTGGATGAGGTCTGCTGCTGCCTAACAGCAAGTAACTGGATATTGCTAGGCAAACGGGGTGCATGGTTATGTTGGTGGTGCATTGTCACAATATCCTCAGGTTGCTGAGCTTGTTGATGTTGTGGGGCGACGATGTTGTTCCCTACAGTAATACAGATTAGAATGGGCCATCAAATGTGTTACAACACACCTTGTGTGTGATGGAGTGTGTGAGGCACACTTCCCTGGTGCTGTCCAGTCACACTATTAACACTTGTCATGTTCACGTCATCTACACTGTGGGATAGTAAGATTGTTCATTTGATGCAGTGTGACATACCATCCACAGGTGGTGGTGGTGATGACCTTGTGAAGTTGTCATCAACTATCATAGGAACAATAGTCAGATGAGCTCCAAGTGTGAAAGACTACTGGGCACACCTCAATGAAGCATTTCTTCCGTATACCTGTCATCATTGCTCAGAGAGACCTTGTCAATCTTGAGAGACAAATCAGTTAATGAATCTGAGCACATTAGAAGTATCTTACTTCATGCTTAGCTTGGACGCCTATTTTGGGAGCAGCAGAAAGGCTGTGGCTGATGTGGCTGATGTGGAGCAGTTGGTTGTAGAAGGAAGCTGTCTGCCACAATGTGGCAGGGGTAGTATTATGTTCACCATTGTCCATTGTGGGGGTCAACGAGGACTGCATGGGATTGGAGTTTGCAAAAATAGAATCCAAGGAAGCTGATGAACATGACTGAGACGAATTTTGACAAGGGGGGTGTTGCTGTTGGGTAATGCATTGTTCATCTGAGGAGGAGCAAATCAATGACACATGAGATGTTGGCACTGTCGAAGTCCCAGCTAATGATCTTCCCAAGAGGAATAACGAACTGTGTGATGAGAAAGCTGAACTTTGTGAAAGTGCTCACACCATGGAAAACTGGGTGCAAGTGGGTGCCTGAGTACTGCTGTCCATCTGAGGTACTACAGGACCATCATGATTGAATGAAAACTGTGACACTACTCTGGAAACATGAATGGGGGCTTGAGGATCCTTCTCAATCAAAGATGCAGTATCTGGAAGTTTGAAACCAAACTGTTGACTGGATGCCACCAACATGCACTCTGGTCACAAGGATGGTGGAGATATAGGTTGAGGATGGGTTTGATTCTCTGCTTCATTGGATGCAACACATTCCTTGCAAGAGCTACTTTGAGAGCAAGGGGCCATGGGATTGACCTCTTCGCCTTGTGTAGCAATATTGAGTGGTGAGGGCTGTTTCAATCATTCTGTCTGGGCTTGCTCTATGTTCTTCATCTGGGTTAATCTACCTCCGCTGCCTTTTCCAGATCGCTCAGAGCACCACACGCTAGATCCATCTTCCAATGCAAGACTAGATGAGACCTTTTTTTCTATCTGTATAACATACAGCATACTGTGTCCTTGATCTGAGAGTCTCCAAGATTTCTTGCTGATATCTTCGGTGTTGTCATCCTCACTCTTGTAGATAATTTTGTGCTTGGCCATTGTACACAGATGGAGGACAACGGACTCCATTGTGTTTTTTTCGCTGTTTTGTGTCACCATAAGCAAGATGCACTGTTGAGTATGTCAAATTATACATATCAAAGCCTTCTGGTCATTTCTGAATTCAGTACCAAGTATTGCTGCATAGTAAGACAGATTGAAGAGTACATACATTATATGTACGGGATTCAATAACCAGCATACAACCATGTAACATAACAATGATATCCTCGCATTCTAGAATGTATCAGGTCCATTCACATTGACCCAACCTGTAGCAGTGCTTGCTGCCTCTGAGTCCACAGTGGGTGAGTCAGACGTACCTGCGACCGACCAATCTCCAGCACTAGCAGGTGAATGTTTCTTTGCCAGTTGAGAGCTCGACTCAACTGCAATGTCGAGATGATGTTTTGTGCTATGTGTAGAAGACGTTCCTGGGATCTGAATTGGATGGACACACTGGATGGCATCTCCAGACAACCTGAAGGCTCTGAGGCTAGGGGATGCCACTGCAGGTACATTGAGACTTGCACCACCAGAAGCATTGTTACTCTGTGGTACCGTGTGGGTGGTTAAAGGGGTAGAATCTCTCAGTAGCCAAGAGCTGTCTGGGAGCTGGGAGAGCATTGTAGTGATAGAATTGATAAAGTTGTCATGTGTGAAACTCTCATTCGCCTGCATCTTGTCTCCATGCAATTTGATGGGGAGAATGAGTGCTTTCCAGACTTTCTCAAAAAGGGGGATAACTGGCTGGAAATACATCAAAATGTACAGGATCATGAGTGCCATCCAGCCAAAGTTGGATTGAACAGTGATAGTTTTGAGTGTGCTGGGCTTGGTTATGGCAAAAAATGGATTGAAGCAGCTGGCAAGATCTTTGGCGGGTTTGATGCAGCTGGGCTCATTGTACAGGAGACAGATTGCTAGCAGAATGTAGAAAAAAGATTCAAGATCGTGGTGAGGTTCATGCACCACCAGCTTCCCAGGTCCTACATGGCTGAGTTCAGCAGCCATCCAGGCCCAATTTCCCTGAACATCATGGAGTCAAACACAAAGCACAAGCATACAACAGTAGACGCACTGTGCATTGAAGCAGGCTGGCATCGATGGATATACCCACATTGTTCAGAAGGGATTGATCAGCCACGGGGATGACAATGTCATGTGTATTGCACAAGTCCTTTGGAGATAACACTTTACTTTGACCAGTGACAGAGTCCTGCAGTGGGGGCTGAAGAGGGAGGGGAATTGCCAATTGGTATGCCAAAGCCCCAGTCACCTAAGAGCCCACGACAAGAGAGCTTATGTATTTTGTCAACAACGTGGCTAGACTGTGGATTGGGGAGTACTTGGTGCACAAAGTCCACATTGAGGTTACTGTCTATAGCCAGGACAAGCAAGAGGTTCAGGAGGCTGATATCACGGTGCAGTATGTGCACTACCTGAACAGCATCGCGATGGGCTGCTAGGTGTAAGCCCATGCTAGAATAGAATCGACTCAAACTCACTGCACAGACAATCGATTAGGGCAATGAGTAACTCAGCAAGGGATGTGAACTCAAAAATAGGAAATCCTCTCGGTTTTGAGACCATGCATGACAGAACATGTAGATTGTATGGGGGGTTCAAGGCGCCAATGATGGAGCAAAAGATATGAGTCGAATTGTTTAGGATCTGCTGTGTGATGGGGTGTTCTGTTTGAACCTATTGTTTGTGCACCAGTCTTGGTATGCCCTTCACATTGGCTGCCTCCAGTATCTTTAAAATTCTGCCCTCAGTGTATGTTCGCAATGGATCCACCCAAGAATCCTTGATGATGACTTTCTGTAATTCTTCGTTGATTATATACGTACCGCTCCACATGGTTGTACCTCACCCATGTAACGTCCTGGAGAAGAAGAGTAGTGCATTGATCAAAACAGTGTACTGATTGTTCTGTAGGATGATTTGGATTTTCTTTTGACCGTTCTTGGTGGGGGAGACAGTGGTGTCAAAACTGAATATGGTTCCACTAGCAAATGTGATTCCAAGAAGAACCTGAAGGAACTCTTCGGGGAACCTATGGATGTTGAGGGGATATGTAGAGATAGAGCCCCCCCTGTCAAAAAAAGTGAGGATGACACAGTCACCCACAAGCTGAATGCCAGGCGCCGTGTAATGTCCATCTTGAACTTCAAGCAGAAACACAACCTTGCCCATGAGTTCAATGTATGAATCCTTTCTGTTCTCATCGCTGTATTGCTTTTTCACTTCTCCCATAGTGTAAATATCAGTTCTCATGTCGAACTTTTGCTTTTCTGTGGTGCGATCCCTGATCACCCCCTCTTTGCAAAGAAGGAGGTCAGGCTTGCAGACTGCACTGTTCAAACCATCCAGAGGCTTGTTTGCAGCCTTTCTGGTCCACTGCCTATGCAATGTTAATAGTAAACATGATCTAAGATAAGCCTCATGTACCTTGTGTGCATATAAGAACTTGGAGTATGATGAACAACATCATTGAGAAAGTCAGCAATCACTTCCTCCCAGTTTTCTGTTTTGGAGGGATCAGGGTAATATTTCCATCTGCCATTTTCACATTGCAATACCTTCTCCATGAGATTAAGGAGCGACTTGATACCTTGAGCCTCAGTGGTGCCAGAGCCGATATTAAACAACCTCTCATCAGGGAAAAGCTTGGCCAGGAAGCTCTTTGTCTGCTCCTCATCGAGCAGCCAGTGAACGGGAGCCGTATCTTCTGCAACTTTGGCATCCATGGAGTCATGGTATACATCCACCCTTTGGTGGAGTTGGGGTGGTATGGATAACTGTAGAAACACTCACTGTTAGATGGGTCAGGCCCCCTCTGGAAACTTACTGCACATAGCAACAGTGGGGTGTTGTGCTTAGTAATCCTGTCAAAAATTTGACAGACATAAATGGGATAGGCCTAGTTACTTGTTGCATGGTTGTGTTGGAGGGTCAAAGGAACCTGGTGTGTGGTGGTATGAATTCGCCTGCAGAGATAGATCAATATCAATTCCAGCTAGTATTGATCGCATCATGTTCTATTACTATACCATTGCGTAGCAAATAAAACACAACTACACAGGACTTAGAGCATAGTATGACTCCTTTGTCCAGTATTTGTTGAGCCAAAAATTGCCTGACAACTTGTAGGTATTGTTCTGTGTTAAACAAGGATGGGCTTCCTTGCTGAAGTTCAGGATCAGATGAGCAGGAGACCGTATATGTGATATAGGGACTACATCCCCAATTTGAGATCCATTTGGTCTGATCACCCATTTGAGCAAATGCATCCCAGTGGTCCCTGAATGGTCACTTGCATTGAACTGTTGGACATAAGCAATAAAATAGTCTGTTTTCACTGGACAAAAGATAAGCTTGAGCCAGACAATGAAGTGACCTAGTGTCAAGCTCTCAATACACTCAGGCTATGATAACAATGCATTTATCATACCTTCAAGACCCTTTCAAGGCCAATCACTCACTGGGCTGGGACTTATGATAACAGCATCATGCAGTCCATGTATGTGATCACCAGAGGGAGGATGTGTGTGTACAGTTTGTGGGGTGTCTACTCTATTCTTGTTGTGATAGAGATGTTGCTGCATACATAATTTGTACCATATTTGAATGCAAGTGAATGGTAGTGGAAAATCCAAGTTCATGGTCCAGGCGCTGGAAACAGGATGGTCTGCACAATGCTTGATATGCCATAAAAATTCCCAGATCACAGGTCAGAGGTCAGGGATGCCATAAAGGGTAGCTGCTTCATCAACAGTCATACTCAGGGACGGCTTGATTTCAATATGAAAAGCAGTGGTGGGAGTCAAAAATGTGTGATGGGGCCTATTGGAGACAACACCATGTGAAAGCACATCCACAACAGCAAAATAATTGACAATACGAGGCAATATGTTCATGTGCTCACGAAGAGGGGCTTCTGCAGTGATACCATGATCCTCATGGTCAACGTCCATGTCATCCTCTTCAAGCTGAAGGCCATCTTTCTCATGCTGGGATTGAAAGTACATGGCAACATCAAAATGAAAACACTTATCCGAACAGTCGAGGTAATGGGCAATTTGATTGTAGTAGTTCTGGTTGTCACTGAGTTGAGTGGGAACTTTGATCTCTTGAACATGCACATGCTTGGTAGCATCAGCTGACCACCGCATGGTAGGACCGGAATGACAGATGTTTGAAGTGATGTTCTGAAGAAATTCCAGTTTTGGTATCACCCATGAATCACATTGAGCACCAGCCTGTATGATTATGTCTTTGTTGTCATGAAATAGCTGTAGTGTGTCTGTCAACCTGGTGATTGTCTGGTCGAAGAAAATAGGTGCCTGTGCAAGATAACAAAAGTCCTGTAATGTGTGAACTGCAATGAGAAATCGGCAAGGAACAGTGCCAGCAATAATGCCAACAAGGTAGCATTGTACTGAACAATGGTCACATCCAGTGACCTGTTTCAGATTCAAAACACCATCCTTGAACCTGCAATACCCCACTGCAGGTTGCACAAGGGAGAAGTGGAAATCAATCTTGACAGCTGTCATGACTACCATGCACCATTGTATGTCGTGGTCCCAGGAAAACCAATGAAAGTGATGAAGGAACTCAATGTGAAGGAATTGTGAGGGGCAGGACAGCAGCTAGTCTATCCAAAAGGGAAAAATGATGCCATTCAAGTGTAGCATTTTGATGATCCTTAGAAAGGCTTCAAAGTTGTATGGCGAGCACTTCTCTAAAGCTTGGTAAATGGCCGGGAGTGTGTCTGCCCCAGTGTGTGGAGGATGAAGAAACGGGCCACCAAATTGTTTGGATGTTGCCATCATTAATGGTGATGCATTAGGACTAGTGGCTGCCATCAGGCCCTATTTGGGGGTGTCTGAAATGTAGGCTGCTAGAGGTATATAACAGTATCACAGATTGCTGACAGGGTCGCTCATCATGATGCCTACCCACATGGCCATTTTCAGTGGTGATACGACTTCATCCAATGCTTGATGGATAAGCCTATCATGCAGGAGACTCTGGACATGGGACTTTTTATGCATGAACTTTGGAATGGGAAGGAGTGCGAGAAGAAGATATGTATGTAGAGAGATCTTGGACCTAATCTCAGGGCAGATGTTGGCAAGACTGATAAGGAGTGGGTATGCCATGCGATTTCTGCTCATCACTGATATATTTGTCTTATCTGAAGAAAGCACGATACCAAGCACTGTTGCACCATGAGGGAGAGCATCCTAGAATTCTGGGTGAACTTGGACAACAACTAAGGATAGCAAAATTACAATACCTGAATGTCCCATGCATGATCCCCACTCAACCAGCTTTGTAGATGTGACAGATATGAGCAGCAGACATCCAAACTCTTTGTGGGACAAAGTTTATGTGTGGAGCAAGTAATGGGTGGCTTAACAGTGATTGTATGCAGTCGAGTGCTGGATGATAAAAAAGGCAAGTGGATTGCTTGGTAGGGGCCTCAGTTTCCATCTGCTTGCATAGCCATGGTGGTCCTGACAGGAGAATTTCTGTGCGTGCACGAAGTTCCTTAGCAGTCCAGTATGAGAGAGAGACCTGTTTGATCTTTAGGAAATCAGCACCAGTCAAGGGAGAAAAATCAGCAACTCATGAGACTCAGTGATAACAGAGAGTCAATTGAGGCCATGCTCAGGTTGGAGTGTAGGCACCAAGAAGAGAACTGCCATTCTTCTTCAGAGGTGAAAGGATAGTACAAGTTCTCCTCCCGTTCCTGAGCGTGCTTGTCTTGCCAAAACCTGTCCATGAATGTAGAACTGCCAGGATATGAATCACTACTGCTAGAGCCCAGGTCCATTTCGATCTGCCCCGACTCCTTGTGGATTGGTGATGAAGGGTAATGGTTTGATTGGCCATCTGGGTCACTGGGAAACTGAAGTGGTTCAAAGTTAGAAGTGGCAAGCATATTGTTGTTACATTCAGGAGACTCATGGAGAATATTGGAGTGATCCTGATACCAATTGGCTGAGTAGCACAGTCCTGTCGGCTGATTCATGTGTCGAAGGATGTTGGTCTCAGAACAAAGTTTCTTTCCGCATCTTGGGCAACTGATATTCTTGAGGCATCCATGAGTTGTTCTTGCCTTGGGCATTGAGGTAGCGAGGCACTAAGTTCCACAAAATGCATGAATGATCTTACATAATGTGGTGCAAAGCTTCCAACGTTCCTTTTCTGAACTTCACCATACCACCAAGGATGACCACCAGGTCATCGTCTCTGCCAAGCTCTCCCCCTCTAGAGCAACCTAGCAGCACATCAGATGAAATCTTCCACTTATCGCCTTTTCTCACCCTCGACCAACATACCTTAACTCCTACATATTACTGCTCCCAGTCATCAATCCCTATGTACGTGCATCATAGTACACTAGCTGACACCAGCTTCTATCCATCTCATCGCAGTCCAAGTCATCAGCCTGTGCCTCACAATGATGGCCCTCAAACCCCAAATGAGAGCAAGGACAAGGACAAAGACTCACTCCACAAGGTAAGCTTCTACCTGCTTATTACTACTTCCTACTTAATCTAACTTTGACTTAGGAGAGTGGTCGCATGCACTATGTTGTCCCTTGCCTGCACAACTCCTGAGAAGCTTATCTTCTGTTAGAGGCAGCTTGAGCTGACCAACATATTCTGGGCACATGCAAGACTCTTGCATGTCAGATTATCTGCTGCAATATGTTGGTCCTCCAATACAACTATTTAATACTGGAAAGGGCGCAGGATGATCTGTGTGCTGCAGATTGCTTTGTTGGGCACATTCATCTAATGATTCAGAGAAGTGGGCAAACTGCTGCATTCGAGTATGCAATGCAGGAGAGCAGTCCATTGTTTACATCAGGTATGCCTTGATACTCCCTCGGCCTTGCACCTCACACCTAATGTGTGGCCCATCAGAGCAACCTTCATTTCACTTGGCGATTGATGTAGACCTAACATAATAGCAACTCGCCAGAAATTTTCAGTTTCTTGTGTATATGTACCTA
>JBBPLN010001083.1:0-10238 GCA_038089815.1 Sutorius eximius
AACAGCAGCAACAACAACAATCACCCTCAGATGCGCTCGCTTCTCATACGACGCCCATCATGCGTCTCCGCGACGATCCACAGCCCCCGAAACCAAACACCTCGTCCCAGTCAACCCAGCAGCAACCACAACAGCCGTCTGCTACCCGCCCCTCCCGCAAGCGCAAGACTCCCCCATCGTCCGCGTCCGGTTCAACTCAGCCTCAGCCTCAGCCCCAACATCAACCTCCCCCACCCGGCATTCATCTCGGCCAAATGCTTCCTCCCCCGCACGCGCTCATCCCCCCGGGCATGACCCATCCTCCAATGTATCAGTACGCACCTCCAGAATATGGACACCCACCCCCGCCGCCACCAGGTGAACCCTCCCAGCCGCTCAATGGCCAAAACCTCGACCCATCCCAAGAGGGTTCAAAGTCGGGCGGTCGCCAGCTCAGCCAGAGCAAGCGCGCCGAGCAAAATAGGAAAGCCCAGAGGGCCTTTAGAGAGCGCAGAGACCAGTGCGTCTCGGATCCCTGTTGCTGCGTCAGTCCGTTCTCACTCACCTTTGCGTGCCAGACGCGTCAAGGCACTCGAGTCTCGTTCCCAACTTCTCGACGCAGCCCTGGCATCCGCAGACGAGGCAAATCGCCGCTGGGAAGAATGCAGAGCCCTCGTCGATCAACTCCGCATCGAGAATGCCGCTCTTCGTGCCGCTCTCAGTGGCCAAGCGCAACTGAGTGGTTCGTTGGCACCAGGTCAAATATTGGCTGGCGCATCGCCGCAGCCACCGCAACAAGCGCTGGAAGGCAGGCCAGAAGGGGAAAAGCTCGAGACATCCGTGCCAAAGGAGTAGCAGAGACAACTCTAGCACAGCGTAGGGTCACGCATTTCATCTCTGCAGTTGCTCGTTCAATCTTGTTCGTCTTCTCAACGTGGGCCACGCACCGACCGCCGCTTTCTTTTTCCAAACTCGAGACCTGTAGTAGCGATCACAGCATATTCTGCAATGTTAGACATGTCCCATTCGTTCTCGTGTGTGTTTCTTTTTGCATGTTACCTGAGACGCGGTCGCACGGGGAGGTCGTGATGGTGAGAGGAGACGAAGAGCTGGAATTGCTGACAAGAGCAGCGGATGGAACGTTTTATGTAACCATAAAGCTTTGTCATCTCCTCCTCGTTCCGTCCCCCATCATCCTTCACGACGTCCACGATCGTCGCGACCATGTAGACGGGACACAGTCCCCGACCATCGCGTCGCATCGCTTACCATCCCTTTGTGTCACCTCCGACAGCTCCGAGTCGATGCGGGGTATAGCATGCTTCCATTCCGGACCACTCCACGGAATGACTGCATACCGCTGATGCGCGGTGAAACGCTCTGACGTGGTACCAGCACCTCCAGCTTGATTGTAGTGTCACGCCCGTCGCGTACAACGTACTTTTTTTATGCGTAGAGTCAAATTTGCAGTGTATAATTGGAGCATGTGCCAGACGCTGAAACCGGCCGTTGTAAAGGCCAGACTTGAACTTGTAACGGTTGCGTCCGCTCGGTGATGCGGGCAACATGTCGTATTACTTGGATACAACTTGGAGACGACGGCGAGGAGGGACACAGCCAGGTTTGATGAAACGCGGTGCAGGGAACGCATGAAAACTCAATTTCTTGCTCTAATGCCATCTCGTGTTCGATGATTTTTTCCTTCTTCTTTCTGCTGTTCGCGCTCCAGATACCGTCCAGTACTTCCATCACCAACTATGCCCCAACGATCAACGCCCAGTGCCCGCAGACGTCCGACGGGGTTCTCGTGCGCACGTTTACCCCACAGAACCAGACGTTGCATCCCCAGGAACGGTCGTACATTACCGCAAGAGAATCGAACGTCGTTCCCACCCCATGGTCAGATTGGCTCGGGAACGGTTCCGCGATTGGATACACCATCTCCTCGTTCAACGCGTCCTGGCCAAGAATAGGCATCGCGCTGGGCGGTGGGGGTTACCGCGCAGCTCAGTTCGGAGCGGGTGTCTTCTCAGCACTGGATGCGAGGAACAACACCGCGAAATCATTGGGCACAGGGGGACTGCTCCAGGTCGCATCGTATCTTGCTGGCTCGTCTGGTACGTCCGAGCCTCGGTACTGTCCCGCCATCCCTTGACCAGCTTCATAGGTGGTTCTTGGCTTACGGCATCGTTGATGCTCAACGATTGGCCGAGTCTGTCCGCATTGGCATACGGCGAGGGCACCGGTCTGTCAGGATGGATGTTGGACCTGGATCTCATTGCACCGTCCAGCCTCGAACCGGGCGATGTAGATAACCAAAAGTACTGGGGAAGCATCCTCGCAAGCGTCGAGGCCAAGGCCAATGCCTCCATGTTTGTTTCCCCTTGCCCTGACACGCAGACGCTGACTCGTTCCGTTAGTGATACCAGTATCACCGACCTGTTTGGGCGAGCAATCTCATATCATTTCCTGAATCAGACGACCAGGAGTAACTTCTATACCAATAACACCGGACACGGCGCAGGACAGCTTTGGTCCCAAATACCCCTCTTACCCTCTTACGTCAATCAATCCATGCCGTTCCCTATCATAGCTGCTGATTCTCTGCCCTCGGGATCTAATACATCCATCGTGCCTTTGGATTCAGCCGTTTATGAGGCATGTGCTCCTCGATCGATCTCCTTTGTGCAACTGGCTGATGGTTCATAGTTCACGCCACTCGAGTTCGGATCTTGGGATCCAAGTTTATCTTCCATGGCTCCGATGGCCTACGCTGGCACGCATCTAGTGAGCGGACTTGCCTCTGGTACATCCGCTTGCGTGACGGGGTTTGATCAAGTGGGGTTTATCATGGGTTCGAGTGCGAGCATCTTCAACGTATATAACACCTCGTGTTCTCCCATCCACGTTGCTCATAGCTTTTCCGTTGGCAGGTTGTCGACGAGTCGAACGCCAATTTCACGAGCTTCAACGGTCAACCTGGCGATGCCACTGGAATGCAGTTCCTTTATGAACAACTGACGTCGAGAGTACAATCACGTTCCTTTGATGTCGCCAATTGGCCGAATGTGAGTGGGAGCGTTATTGCGGGCCGCAAGACTCGCATCTTACAATACGAAAGGCATTTCAAGGCGTCAACCCTGCCACATTCCAGGATTCCTCTTCACAATGGCTCTCGCTTGTGGATGGTGGCTCCAACCTAGAGCGAATACCCCTTGGGGCTCTATTCACGAAGGCTAGAGCGGTCGACGTCATTGTCGCTGTAGACGCAAGTTCAGACGATCCTAATCAATGGCCAAAGTCAGTCATGTGTCGTGTTGCACGAACGATCCCAAGGCTAACTACATGATAGTGGAACGACGCTCCTCACCACTTCGCAGCGAATTTCTTCTTTGCTCTCTTCGTCCCATCAAGCATTTCCTCCTATCCCATCTTCCGCGAAGGACTTTGTCAGCACGGGTGTTAATCAAAGACCAACGTTCTTCGGGTGTGATCCGACTGAAAGCCCCCCAGAGTACCCTCTGGTCATCTATATTCCCAATTCACCTCCATTGGATGGAGGTCCACCCGCATCCAAGTAGGTCCCCATCTCGCTTACCCTTCCTCTCCGCGCTCACGTGAACATCTAGTACCGGTGACTTTCAATTCACCTATACCCCTGTTCAATCCGCCGTGCTCATCAATCAGGCTTTCCAAAACACCCTCGGCGGCTTCACACCCAATACCACCTCTCCCGACCCAAACTGGGGGAAATGCTTGCAATGCGCTGCGCTCGATCGGGCTCGGCTCACGCTCACGCCGCCGCCGCCACGATCAGACGTCTGTGTGCGGTGTTTTTCACAATACTGCTATGATCCGAACAATCCACCGAGTGCGAGCGAGCTTCCGCGCAGGGACTACGTCTATTGGAACCCAGATCCGAGTGGGCTGAACAAGGTAGAAGCGTTTCTGAGCAGAGACAAGGGCGCTATCATCGGTGGGGTGATAGCCGTGGTGTGCTTGATCGCGATTGGGATCGCATTCATGTGAGTCTCTGTCGCCTGGCCATGGGCACCGGCTGATGTTTTTATACCAACATACTGCAGTTTTTGGTGGCGGAGGCGTCGGGAACGCCAAAGGCGATATACGCGCGTGGACGAGTTAAGGGCCGACGACGAGCCATGGAAGTTTTACGACAGCTATTCTCCTCCGGAACATGAGGTACATCGGTTATCCCTCTTTTAGTGGTACCGGTTTGCGATGGTATTATTATTATTCGGGACAATGCCCTTTGACGCCTGCATTCTATCACCTGGTATATACCTTTCTTCATACGTCCTATACATGTCCTTCTGCGTGAAAGACGTTTCGGAATGCAAAGCTCACAGCAACATCGACAAGATAAATGAAGCATACAGTCGTTATATCACATGAGTTCATCCAAAGTCATATCTCCAGGTAAATGCTCCAACATTGTCCGCTTAGTAGGGCTTTGAGAGGGCGCGTTCAGACTTTGATTCGTCAGAGGTGGTCGGGAGACCCGGATGAACAGCGAACGTGGTTTGCTGTCCACTACCACCGCCGACGACTTGTACAACTCGAGTTCGTGGTGTAGATCATCGTTCGTCGTCGCCAACGTATCACGTTCGCGTGTGCATACGAGCAACTTCTGCAAATCGACCAAAATAAATTGACAATGGTTCGCTCGGAGAATGAGAGCCGTACGAACCTGTTTCGTGTCTGCCAACTCCCTCCGTATCCGGTCCACATAGACTATCCTTTGAGCTGGGTTGTGATGTCCGAGTATCTCGGCGTTGAATCGACTGAGCCGTTCAGCTTCCTCCTCCGCTAAATCGTTGCGCGCCAAAAGGCCTTCCGTCTCTTCCAGCAGTTTGTAGTACGCGTCTTGGAACCGAGAAGCTTCGGTCAGCTCGACGTTCAAACTGTGGACACGATCAGCAATGAATGACACTTCATCGATTTTCAGACGTGCCTTTCCGTTTCTGCCTTCAGCGTCTCTTCGGCCGTCTTGCTCATGCGAAGCTGCATGGTAAGCTTCTGTGCCACGTCCCGTTCCTTTTGCAAGGCCGCTTTGTGCCGAGTCTCCTGCTCGCTAACTTGTTTATCCAGTGCATTAACATTGTCCTGTAGGGCATCTCGAGATCGACGAATCTCTGCCAGCGAGACCTGTTCGTTGGCGAGATTGCGGCTTGCTTCAATAAGCTCTGTCTGGAGTCTTTGAAGCTCGACCGTCGATGCTTCACGGAGAGTTGTAAGACTGGCCACTTCCTCTGCCAAAGTGCGATTCGCAGACTGTTCTTGATAGATAGCCTGTTCTAGGACGTGCACTTGCAACCGTGTGTCGTCCACTAGGTCGCTGTAAAACTTGTGGCCTGCTTCATGATACTTGACGAGGGTCGGTAGAGCACGGCCCTGCGCAATGTCAAGACAAAGGGTGGCAAGTTCTTTTTCCAAGCTGGAGATATCCTCGTCGCGGCCGTAGGTTTGATCGGCATTATTTTCTTGGAATAGTCGGGAGTAGAATGCGACCTCTTCTTCGGCATCACGTAACTGCTCAAGGAGGAGCTTGTTCTCCTCATTGGCCTGTCGTATGAGGTGCGCTAGTTCTGTTACTTGGCCCTCCGAGTTGGCAAGCTTACGCTCCAGACGCAACGAGCGAGTTTGCAGTGCAAAGTGTTCTTCCTTGAGGGTGGCATGCGCCTTGATGGTTACCGTCGTGGATGCTAGTCGTGCGTATTCTTCAGCCACGCGGCTGAGGCCCACCTTGCATTGCTCCAGCTGAAGAAAAAGCTCCTCCTCTCGGTCGCGAGCCTCGTCTCGAGCTGTTTCCGCAGCCCGCCAGGCCTCTTCGCCATTCTTGTGTGCAGCGTCGAGTCGCTGCTGCAGGTTGGAGGCATCGGCACATAGTTTCGTGGCTTCCCCGTCGGCCTTCTTCTTGAAATCGTTTAAACAAGATTCGAGCATTTCACGCTTCTTCATCTCCGCTGCCAACGTCTTCTCTAACTCTGTCACCTTCCGATCACGTTCCCTGACTTCCTCTCTCCGCTTCGCCTCCGCGCTCGAAAGCGCCTTCTTGGTCTCCCCGTTCTCGGCCTCTCGCTTCGCGAGCTGACTGCGCTCGTGCTCGCACATGCGCAGCTTGGTACGGAGCTCCCTAATCTCCGTCTGTTCAGCCGCACTCGTGTTTTTCAGCTCCTGCACGCGCGACTCGTACGCATCGTTTTGTTTCTTCAATTTGTCTAGTTTCTCAGCTTGTTCGACATTCGTTCTGGTTAGACGCGCGAGCTCGGATTTGTGGCGGTCGGTTTCTGCTTGGTGCTGTAAAGATGTGGTCAAGGAATTGGATGTTACGTGCGCGATGAGACGGAGGCGTACTGTCTTCTTGTCGTCTGCATGGACCCTTTCTAGTTCTTCGATTCGTCTCAGGAGAGTGGGATACCGATCGTCCCCTGCGGGTTTGGTGGAAATCGTGGGCGGTTTAGAGTTTCTCGAGGCAGGTCGTGCGGCTGTAGTCGGCACTGCGTTGGTGTCAGTAGAGCTTGTGGCTTGTGAACCCGACGCGTCAGAAGCCTTGCCGGAAATCACTGCGAGTTTCCAGTCAATCAAAGTAGGTTTCACTACGGTCTGCTTGCCTTTGTCAGAATTGAACCGCGGGCCCTTGTTAAATAGCATGTAGGAGTATCGTACTTGAAATCCTCTAGTATGGAGAGTGGTGGAACTAGAACCAAACATAACCAAACAGGCGCGACACGGGGACATCACATGATCAAAAATCAGTCCATCAGAGTTGTTCGAGTATGTGCATCATTTTTGGTCGTATGTAACGTCGTAAGGATTCGTAACGGTCGTGCAGACGGAATAAGGAGAGGAACGAGGCCAGAACAAAGTGTCAACAAAACATAAAAATCAGGGAAAGAAAGAGCAGTAATAAATGTGGGGGCATGCAAGCTGCACAGCCCAGACATTCCAAGGTTTCGGAGTAAAAATCAAGGGGGCGCATGTGTGAACGGAACAATAAATTAAAAAAGGCCACGCAATAAGAGGCTTCTCTGGAAGTCCCGCCAGTGATACACGTTGGTCCGGTCAAGATCGGTCCCCGTCGAGGAATGTTCGCACCAACCAGGACAGAATGCGAGTAGTCCATAATGCATGTCAAAAAGGGTAAGGTAGAGTTTCTGGCATACCTGCATCAAGATCTTGGAAGAAAAGAGAATGTGGGGGTCGGAGAGTGGAGAAAGCCGTGCAGATACTCCACGCCGTGGATACCAAAAGAGACAACCGCGGGGGCGTGAGGGTATGATGCGCATGTGTGCAGGATGGATACAGAACGATAAAGATTATCGACGCATGTGTGTAATGGGTATAATGAAGAATGGTGTTGATGGCGGGGGGTGAATGCGGGGAATGTGTTGTACAGGATGTACATTCTGGCCGAGGTAGGATGGTGCAGTGGCGGAGAGGACAGGATGGAGCGATAGGCGAACAGAGTAGTCGCGTTGACGTTGCTTGCCATCGAGATGGGTGCAGAGCCGTCGCATTTCTCCTACCACGAACAGCGCAATACAACACAGTAAATTGAGCGTTCGCAAAACTGCTCCAGGTTCGCCTCCTTAGTCCTCCCCAGTGCGCGCCACCCCGCACGGCCAGTGCTCAGAGTCCACCGTCAAGGACACCTCGCACGTCCCTTACCTCGCCGAGGTCGGTGAGGAAGGGACACAGGTCCGTGAGTTCAGTGTCGTGGGGATCATTAAACCACGAAGAGACAGGGACAGCATTATTCGGGTGGAAGATATATGAGGCGGGGGAATTGTCCAGAATAATGGTATCAGCGATAGGGCGTCCTAATTGGGAAAGGTCCTAGAGAGAGCTTGAGATGTGTCCTCCATCGGTCATGATAGTGCATACCTTGACATAGTTACCCTTGTGGTTGTAACAACTTTCACGGAATAATCGATGAGAAACGACATGGTGGATGTCGAGCTTGTCCAAGACCGGATCTGCGTACTATACCATGGTTTGAATCGACCATTAAACTCGAAAACTGAGAAGCAAGACTGACCTTGCTTAGGCTGGCAGTAAACACCACCACCTCGTATATCTCACCCATCTTCTTCAAAAAGTTGTCAACGCCTGGCCGCTTTATGACGTACACGTTATGCCAGTGATATTCGATTTCCACTGGCACGACGTAATCTGCGTGTTGGATGGACTACAAGAGAGAAGCTGAGCCGGCTGTGAGATGAATAAAACGAAATTGTACCTTGAAGCTGCTGTGAACGAGAGTTTCATCCAAGTCCAAAACGAGACATTTGCGCCCCACGTGCTGGGGTGCGATGGGAGGCAGAAGCGGTCGCGGTGTGCCGTCCTAAACGACGGGTAAAGCAGATGTAGGACGACCAGCCGGGGTGGCACCTACCGGTCCAATTGGGATACCCGCGCCCCCATTCATTATGAGAGCATCGTCATCCTCCTCCTCCATGGGCTCTCCTTCCTCCTGTTCTGCTTCTTCGCCCTCGCCATGAACCTCTTCGTCCGTAAAACTACCGTCCGAGTCCGACGTCGTTGAATGTGATATGTCCCCGGCGTGGGGTTGCGGGGGAGCCGATGGATCCGAACGCGGAATGGGCTGTGGGGAGAAGATGTCCGACCCCGTGGAGCCAGGTGGCTGTACCGCACCACTTGTAACACCCTCGGTCTCCGAGATGGGTAGCAACGTTTTGGTTGGCGTTGGAGGGATGACGACTTCGGCATCCTGGTTGGGCGCTGGGGATGGGTCCTTGGGAATCGAAATAGGTGGGGGAGCCACCTTTTCTCGATCCTTCTCCTGGGACTCGCCCTCGGCGCGCTGCTTCTCGCTTGACAAGGGAGGGTCGGTCGATTTGCTCGTACTCGAACCTTGCGCGTGGGGATGGATAGCGTCGTGGACGTCGATGTCGATGGCATGAGCGCGGCCGTTGGGCGCAACGCATGGAACGAGTTTGCGGACGAGTTTTGAGATAAAAGAAGCCTTCTTGGGGGAAGGTTGTGAGCCACCCTTGGACTTGTTCACCTCTTTCGAGGGAGCACGTACAGGAGGGCTTTTGTCTGGGACGGCAATGGAAGCGGAGGGCTTTGCGGCCTTTGACTTGCGGGAGAACCTGCGACTAGCGTTGCTGGAAGCGACGGTGGAAGATCCGGTTGGGGTAGTATTCGGTTGGGTGATGGATGTGGCGGCAAGAGAACTCTTATCCCTGTCTTTCTCTGCATGGCGTGTGCTGTCACGCTCGTCTGGGGAAACGAAAGTGGAGACGGTGATGGATGGGTTCTGAGTGTTGTCCTTGTCTGCTTCGGTGGACGAGCTGGGGGTGAGGTCGTGCGCCTGCGCACCTGGTTGGACGTGGGGTGCGCCGTTCCCGTTTACGGATATCTGCGGGGTAGAGACGGGGGGATCGTTGCGCTTCTCGAGGACCGGGTCTTCCGAGGGAGGGGAGGTGTCTTGTGAAGCTGCCATGGATGTGTGGGTGCCGAAAACGAGGCGAAAAAAATGTTGGAAAAAAAAGACGAGTCGAGGGGGTACGGTGAACTGTCAGGATGGAAGTGAGGGGGGTATTTGTGGGTATGGGAAGGGGATGACGAGGAGGGGATGGGGTGGTGGAGGAGGAGAGGCGGAGGACGTTGAGAGGCGGGGCCAAGTTTTTGTACGTGATCTCGTCTTCACACGCGGACTGGACAACGTGCAAACAATGTGGTGGAGACATTCGCAAAAAAAAAAAAAGTACACGACAATCAACATTCATTACTGGTCAAAACCACCCTCAAACAAGTAATTTGCTGCCAGTTCCTCATTCTTATCGCACGCAAAATATGCCTCGATGACCGCCTGACGAGGGAAGCCGAGTGCTTCAAGCTACTTCTCCATCAGCATGTATCTTTTCGACACGTCGCCCAACTCACCCGTTCGATGGCTGCTTGCTCCTCTGGCGTAATGTTCACGACTTGCACCCCCGGATGTCCCTCTCCATCGCCATCGCCTTCTTCATCCCCTCCCAAAATGTTCATCAGCGCCTCCGGATTATTTGCAAGTAATTGCGCAACTTGTGGATTCGTTGCAGCTAGCTGCTGGATAAGTGGCTGAAGAAGCGCAGGGTTATGCGAAACCAGTTCCCTGAGCTGAGCGATCTGGTCATTGTCTCGCAGTGCTGGCATGCCTGCGCCACCTAGACCACCCAGACCAGTTCCAGCGCCGAGCCCACCGCCTCCTTGCTGTTGCTGTTGATGTA
>JBBPLN010001084.1:0-10237 GCA_038089815.1 Sutorius eximius
ATAAGAGCTCTTATTCCTATTCGCTCTTATCCTTATCGCTTATCTCTTATCTACTTAGTAAGAGGTCTAGAGCATGGGTTCAGGGTTTACCCATACTCTACTTATCTGGGTACAGGGTACTTCCAGACATGAGATAGGGTCTAGACCCGTTATCTCTACATACGCTTCTATCTTGATAGATGAAGCAGGGTCAAGGGTTCCTTATCTTCAACCCTTAGACCTGGTTTGTGGGCTTTTCCTATTTGGTCCTTTGCACACTCCTTAAACGGACACTGGACAAATAGTAGCATACACTATTGTATCATATATAAGGAGCTCAGCTCCACCCACAAAATACAAGCTGAATAGCTACAAGCTAAGCTTCCAAGAACTTGAGTTAACCACTCTACTAGTCTGGATATCAAGCCTCTCAGCTACATTCTGAGCTTCATCAGCATTGCTCTACTCCAGTCACTAGCTTTGTTCTTGATCGTCTTTCTGCCCCGTTGCTGCGTCTATCCTCCTAGTGAGTTACTCTCCACTAGAGATCTACCTCCGAGCTATCTCCTTTCAATACAAGTACCTCGTCGAGCCAGACTGCGCACGTTGGAATACACCTGGTATTTCAATAGGTTATGAGCCCCGCCTAGTGCGGCTATAACAACCACTTTACGGTTCTTACCCCACTTCGCGCTCATAGACCAGCAACATGGACGAAAACATTGCTGCTGGTTTTGCAAGACTTGCAACCCTCTCAGGGATTGCACAGTTTGCAATGCTACATGGTGAAAACCTTGCTTCGCCTGTCCAGGCGAGAAGAGGCCTACAAATGCGCACGTTTGGCGAGACAGATATCATCATCCGAACTTCCCTTCAAGGGGATTGGACTGACATCTCTGTTATTCATGGATCTGAACCAAACCTTACGCTGACACTTCATTTGACTATCATAGTTGAACGTCAAGCGATTCAGGTTGGTTCTCCATCACCGTCAGAACACTCTTCGGACGAATCAGACCATGAACCACAACTTGAAAATACCATTATTCAAGAAGAAGACTCTCGTCAGTCTACGCCTACACCGGTTAACACCAGGCCCTACGTACCCTCATTTGAGGAGGAGCCTTACAAGTTACAGTGTCCCTCTTGCAGAGGATTTCTCGAACTTGGAGAATTGCATCAACACGAAGACGGCTCTATTGCCCTTCGCCACAGTGATCTTCCCACTTTTCGACAAATCTCATCCTTCTCAGGGCTAGAAGCATTACTTGCCTATGCCCCACATCTCGCTTCCATAGGTCAGGAGAACTTTCCTCCACCTCGAAGAGAAGCAGAGTCTCCCGCAACCCTTGAACGTTATAATCATGTTCCCTGGACACCTTTGCAGGACCTTTATATCCCGGATTCACCATACACAAGGACTTCCTTATCGGCTTCTCTCCCTTTCCATACAGAGACGCCTCCTCCCTGGGACTATTTTCAGGCATCTCCCACTACTGGTCGTCTTGCTTCCTCACCGGAAGTACCTTCTAGAGAAGGAACTCCACGCCTTACTTGGCTGGAAGGACCCAACCCAGTTGAGATTGCTGAACCACTCCCAGTTCCTCCACCTCGAATCCCGGGTTTTATAACTCCTGAATCTCCTGCACCACTCGAAGAACCTCTGCCTGCGTATTACCCCCCTTGGCAACCAACCATCAACCGAGTACCAACTCCTCCCAATGACATCCAGATTCCCACAGATCGAGTACCAGACTATGGTGCATATTCCAGAGAGCTCTATTCCACAACAGAGCTTAGGGCGAATTCCTACTGACGGATACTTGCCGATCAGGTACCCAGAAGAGCATCTTCCAGTATTGAACCCAGTCAGAGCATTCAAGCCTACCGTTGCTCCCCTAGCAACGGCTACTGGCTACACTCAGGACCTCGTATGGACCATGCTCATGGACACAGACGTTCTGCCTCACCTGAGGTACGGCCACAAAGTCCGCTCAGGACGTCTGGTGACTCCCTTTGAGATCCAACCAGCTGAGGTTGGATACGAGCCCCTGGTACACGAACAAACTCATCTTGGTCCACCGTTCAATTCTTATGCTACTTCTTACATCTATGAAGGAGAAACCATAGCTTCAGCCTATGAGGGTGCTGGATGGGCTTTCCCATCCCAGACCTACTTTCAAACTCCTCACTCCTTCATACATCACCAAGGATATGAAATATTCCGTCGAGACGCCTTCCCACCTTCTCAGGATACCCTGGATCGCATCAATGCTGTGGAACCGAATCTAGACATTGGACCCGAAGGATGGTACCTCGAGTCCGACCTCTATGAACCCCTCACCACTGAACGATGCAAGTACACTCTTGCACCAAGCACTTTCTACTGGAACGAAGCTGTTGACCAGCACCTGAGGTTACAATTTAACCGTAATCCCTCCAATCGTAATATACGGCGTCTGCAGCGAACGCTAAAGACAGCCATTGGAGAGGAACGAGATACCATATACCTTGCGCTTGCAAACAAGCACAAGAGACCTCGGAGGAAAGCTGCCATTATCGGTGAGAGGAAGAGGCGGATGTCTTTGTAGACTTCTTGAATGGTCACTTTTCTTGAAATGTGTACTTATATCGTGCGGTCTTCTCCGAAGCAGTATGTTCACCTTTGCAAGTGCCCATAGGCTAATACCCTCTTGTTCTTCCATCCCTAGAAATCTTTAGATCATGGCAACTATCCCGAATGTGACTGATATCAAAGTCGAATCATCCATTCTCGCTCGCGTTCCAATCTTGAAAGGGGAATCAAACTTCCCACAATGGAACACAAGAATCCGCGCTATCTTTGAATCCTTCAACCTATGGCCCATCTTAGCTGGGACAAGTCAATCTGATGATGACTTGACCACAGAGGAAAACTGGAAGGCTGTTGATCGAAAGATCACATCTTGGATCTCGATCACTATCGAGGATCAACTCCAGAACAATGTCATCTGGGACTATCAAACTACTCCCGTGGCATATGCCCCCTCTGTAGCAGCTGTTGCCGCAACAGCCACAGCTGCCGCCATACCTGCAATACCCGCTGTTCGCGCACACCTGAGATATCACTCTCTAGCCAAAGCACTCTATGATAAGCTCTCGGCACTATTTGCTGCCTCCGGTATCGTCTCCGAATGGTACCACTTTACCCGAGCTATCAACCAGAAGATATCGATCCATAACCATAAGGACGATATTAACACCTTGCTAGGACATCTCAAGAATATGGAGGACGCTGGCTTAACTCTGCCAGAACGCTTCAAGGCCATGATTCTCATGCATGCCTATCCCTCCACATTTGACGACACGCGCTCCATCCTCATCCACACAGTACAAGCAAACGACTTCACCATCGAACGTATCCGTACCCAATTTCAACAAGAAATTGAGAGTCGTGCTACAGGACGATCTGGTAGATCCCTCCTTCACCGCATTTCTGAAGAACCATCTTCATCTGCAAATCGTACTACGGCTATTAAAAGAGGACCACCAGCGAAAACTGAGTGGAAATCTAACAAACCGGCTTTTAAGCCGAGACCGAAAGGTTTCTCTGCTCCAAAGCAGAACAACCAGGCTGCAAAGCCTGAGGCCACACAGCAGAAACAAACTGCGTATAAAACACGCAAGATGCGAAGGTTCAAAGGGAAGGGCAGAGCCCACTACCTCGAGGATGACGGAGATGATGGCATCACCTATGCCACAATTGCAGAGGAGTCTCAAGCTTCAGAACATACCGGCACAGCCGAGGAGAACACAGCTTCTCTATCCATATCTGAAGACGAGTCTCTTGCATCCCTCTCCATGATTGGAACTGATAGTTCCATGAATATAGACGACCCATGTGAACAATATGTTGATCACTTGGAGATCATGGATGAAATGGGACCCAGCGGTTCCTTTCGAACCATCCACTTCTTCTGAAGCAACGAAAGAAGAAGTGGAAATAGATGTTGTTGCCATCAATAGGTTTTGGAACTCTTCACCGGATTACTTACGAAACGATGCCATGTACAGGGATCTGGATTTTGCTTTGTCCCAATCCGAATCATTTGACTGTTATTCAGGCTGCAATGCAGCTGGGACAAGCACAAAGAACAATGAAACATTCAGACGGGATCATTGGTTGGTTGACAGCGGATCAACTGATCACATTACGCCCTTCCAGGAGGATTTCTTAGAACTCGGCTCACTAAAGAAATCTGTATCTGTTGCTGATGGACGGTCTGTCATAATGACCGGCCCTGGAACCGTGCTTTTAGCCTCGAAAGGCTATCCACCAATGACCATATCCAACGTCTGGTACTCACCACAGGCCGCTCACCGGTTACTGTCAACCGCTCGGCTCACTGCCCTTGGATACTCGTGCACTATCACGAACCAAGAGACCAGTATCTGGAATTCAGGTGACAAGATTTTAGAAGCTACTCCGTTGGCACCGGATAATTCTCTACACTGGATTGCAATTTCCACAGATGACCTAGACTCTCATGGATTTGCCTCCACTGTCACCACGCTACCTTCTTCACTCCTTTGGCATAATCGCCTAGGACATCCTTCTTTCGACATTCTTCAACACGCCTCTCGCTCCTGCTCTGGTATACCACCTCTTAGCAAGTCCTCGACACAACCTTGTAAAGGCTGTCTCGAAGGGAAAATGGCTGATAGACCTTTTCCTGCTTCAAGCTCTCAGGCCACTCGCCCTCTTGCCCTAGTGCATACCAATTTGGTTGGACCATTCCCAGTGGAATCACGGTCCCGATCTCGCTACATGGTCACCTTTGTAGATGACTATTCCGGCTTTGCCTCCATTATGTTTCTTCAGGAGAAGTCTCAAACGGCTCATGCTTTTCAACACCTACTTTCTTGGGCTGAAACCCGCACGGGTTGCACCACCCTCATCGTCCGTTCGGATCGAGGAGGAGAGTACATGGGACATGCATTTCAAACGATCCTCTCATCGAAAGGGATCACCCATGAAACTTCGGTACCACACACCCCTCAGCAGAATGGTCGCACTGAACGCTTTAATCGAACCATCCAAGAAAAGGCTCAAGCTATGAGACTCCATGCATCCTTGCCATCTGTCTTCTGGCAGGACTCCCTAGAAACGGCACTACATCTCTATAACAGATTGCCGATGAAACGTCTCAAATGGAAAACACCCTACGAGATCTTCCTCAATGAGAGACCAGATCTCCAACACCTTAGAGTGTTCGGATCAAGAGCTTTTGTTTTTATACCACCAGAAATTCGAGCAGATAAGTTAGCAGCAAAGGCAGAAGAAATGATCTTCATAGGTTATCAACCACACTCGAAAGGATGGACCTTTTGGTCACAGAATAGACGAAGAATATTCGTTGCCACCCATGCAACCTTTGTCGAAGAAGAGTTAGTAGATTTCAGAAGAAATGACGATACCAGGAGTCGATCTATTCCTCCTGAGAATGACAAACTTGCCCAAGTCAATCCCAAGACAGCAGAGGCACCACTACGACCTCCGAGTCCAGATCAGACTCAAGACCCTGACGATTATAGACCATCAGCACGCCCTCCATCTCCGGAGAGGCACATCTATATGCCCATTCCTTTTCCAGGATTACAGGACAATCATCAGCAAGTACAACGTGCACGTACACAAACCAGATCACCATCACCCGAACAGCCTCTATTTTTTCCACCTTCCAGCGGATCCTCACCGCACAACTCAGAACCTACAGACTATCCATCATATGATGATTACTCCCCATCTAGGCATGACTCCTTTAGGCCAGGATATTCCCAAGAGGAAAGACCGCCTTCACCATGGAGACATACGCCATCACCGCTCAAACCTCCTACCAAATGACCTTCTATGGATTCATCGCGCCGTCTACGCATATCTGATATCCATCAAAAGAAGAGATATCGTGGTCCTGATCGAACCTCCTCTGATGAAGGAGGACGACAGACTCCTCGCTTAATAAAGCTAGAGGACGAGGACACCGAAGTTTCTGATGTTCTTTGAGAAGCTTCACCACCGAGGGGACCATCACGCTGGTATCCACCTAGACAAGGACCATATGATCCTTTACCAGAATTCCGAAGCTTACCTCACCAACACCGAACCACGATACAGGAGAGGACACGTGTCAGACGACCACGAATCGTTCCTGACAATGCCTATGGAGACAGACCTCCAATTGAAATAGAGCGAGACCTCGAACTTGGACGGATCACTGAAGAATCCACACAGCCCTCACCTGCTCAGTCACAGGAACCTGAGGAGCAACCTACCAACGAGGAAGATGACATGGGAGAAATGTATAGCTCATCGTGGATCTGACATCACTTTGCCGCAGCAGGGATAGCTGCAGATGTTCCACAGAAGTACAAAGATACTTTGAAGATGGGTTCTGAAGAACGAAAGCTGTGGCATACAGCAATGGAAGAGGAAATCGCGTCACTTAAAGAATGCAAAGTTTGGGATCTCGTGGATCTTCCACAGGATCGTAAGCCCATACAAGGTAGATGGGTATACGCTGTCAAGAGCGACGGAAGAAAGAAAGCTCGCTTCGTCGCAAAAGGCTTTACACAAGTCTTTGGGATAGACTATGAAGAAACCTTCTCACCAGTCGCCCGGTTTGAAACAGTTCGCCTCTTACTCGCTCTTGCAGCATTAGAAGACTGGGAGCTCAAGGCTTTGGATGTCAAAACAGCATTCCTATTTGGCGAACTTGATGAGGAAATATACATGGTTCAACCGGAGGGTTTCATAAAGAAGGGACAAGAGAAGAAAGTTTGTCGACTACGCAAGGCTATCTACGGCCTTAAACAGGCAGCCCTGCAGTGGAACAAGCAACTCCACAAATCACTCCTAGCTATGGGTTTTACCCGAAGTCAATCGGACCCAGGAGTGTACTACAAGATTGCTGGTGACGTTATTATCCTTTTAGTCATCTATGTTGACGATGCACTTTTTATGGGAAATAACAGACGCTCCGTTCTTGAACACAAGAAACGCTTTATGGGTACATGGGAATCTCGAGACCTTGGAGAAGCCAAAGAGTACTTAGGGATGAAGATTACCAGAGATCGCAAGAAACGCACTCTGAGGCTAGACCAATGCTCCTATGCAGCAAAAGTAGTTGAGCGCTTTGGCATGGTCAACGCTAAACATCCTCCCACACCACTTCCCTCTGGATATAATCCAAGTCCATTTGAGGAGGAGTCCACTGCGACTCTACGTACTCGCTTTCAATCAGTCATTGGATCTCTCCTATACATCATGTTAGGAACTCGACCTGATCTCGCCTTCTCTGTCATCAAAATGGCACAGTACTCCGCCAATCCATCCCCAGATCATCTCCAGAAGGCCTTGTACATCGTACGTTACTTGGCTGGCACAACAAGCCTCCATATCAAATACTCTGGACAAGGATCACACAATGGATTCATCGCCTACTCGGATACTGATTGGGCTGGAGACATCGAGACATCACGATCCACCACTGGCTATGCCATATTCTTAGCAAATGGCATAGCGTCATGGCTCTCTAGACGACAGAAACGTGTTCGTCTCTCATCCACAGAAGCAGAATACTGCGGAATGACGGAGTGTACCAAACAACTCCAATGGATCCGAAACCTCTTCGGAGAGATTAAAATTTCACTCGGACCACTTCCACTCTGTGTTGATAACCAAGGCGCGATCTTTCTTGCATCAAACCCTGCACAAGAAGGACGCACAAAGCATGTTCGCATTCCCGAACACTACGTTCGCGAAGCAGTTCAGGAGGAGGAGATAAACCTCTACTACGTACCCTCCGAACATCAAAAGGCAGATATCTTTACAAAGAATCTGGCCAAACATGCATTCGAGAAGGGAAGATCAACTCTTACCCTTATTCCCTGAAGACATCAAGTCTTCCTGCCGTTTCTAGTGAGGAGGAGTGTTGAGAATATAGGTATTCGCACTTCAATCTTCTAATTGAACTGCCTATATTCTGGGCCATATGTTGTGACTGACACGTGACTGACACGTGACAGACAACACGTGACTGACAGAGCAGTCCAGGCCATTACACTATCACTTTGACTCATACTTGACGTCATAGATAGTTCAGAGATAAGAGCTCTTATTCCTATTCGCTCTTATCCTTATCGCTTATCTCTTATCTACTTAGTAAGAGATCTAGAGCATGGGTTCAGGGTTTACCCATACTCTACTTATCTGGGTACAGGGTACTTCCAGATATGAGATAGGGCCTAGACCCGTTATCTCTACTACGCTTCTATCTTGATAGATGAAGCAGGGTCAAGGGTTCCTTATCTTCAACCCTTAGACCTGGTTTGTGGGCATTTCCTATTTAGTCCTTTACAGTGCCTCTGCACATTCCTTACACGGTCACTGGACAAATAGTAGCATACACTATTGTATCGTATATAAGGAGCTCAGCTCCACCCACGAAATACCAAGCTGGCTAAAAGCCGAACCGCTACAAGCTAAGCTTCCAAGAACTTGAGTCTACCACTCAACTAGTCTGGATATCAAGCCACTCAGCTATACTCTAAGCTTCATTGGCCTTGCTCTACTCCAATCACTAGCTTTGTTCTTGATCGTCTTTCTGCCCCGCTGCCGCGTCTATCCTCCTAGTGAGTTACTCTCCACTAGAGATCTACCTCCGAGCTATCTCCTCTTCAATACGAGTACCTCGTCGAGCCAGACTGCACACATTGGAATACACCTGGTATTTCAATACACTGCACCAAGCAAGCTACAGGCAAGAAGGCCCATGCACAGGACGATGATGACGGGGAGGAGACGACAGAGAATGAGAGGAGGCCTTGGAAGTGAGCAGGGTGGCAGGGATTAGGTCATGTCACGCACAGTGGCGGAGAGGCCCATGCGCAGCTCGACGGCGGTGGGAAAGGTAATGGGAAGAACAAGAAGCGTGAGAAGTAGGCGGGATGGCAGGCATTAGGTCATGTCGCACACAGCGGCGGGCAGGCCACAGGCGAGAGGCCCATGCGCAGCCCGACAGTGGCAGGGGAAGGTAATGGGGAGGAACAAGAAGTGTGGGAAGTAGGCAGGACGGCGGGGGGATTGCTATGTAGTGCGCAAGGGCGGGGCGGCAATAGCCGAGAAGGCACGTGCAGTCGTGGTCTCACAAGCCAATGCCTAGTAGGATAAAGGCTGATTTGGGGCCATATTTAATGCTGGTGGTGGCAATTTAATATTTTCAAGTATTATTTAGCTTTGCGAGACGCGTAATCGCAGAGTTTAGTCATACTTATATTTCGGGAAGAACAGGTGGGAGGGCGATGTGTCGCTGTCACATTTGCAAGTCACAGCAAGTGACAATCTTTCCCCACAGGATTTGGAGTATTTGAGATATCTCCTTGAGGATGCAAAACTAGCCTTTCGAGAATACGTGGATAACCTTGAGCTACCCACAAGTCACGACCCTTTGTTTAAAGAGAAGCTGTAACTTGTATGTGGTAACTCACGTAACAGCTTTCATTCGCTCGAAAACTATACATGTCCATTTTCCGTACTTCTCATTAGGGCCTGTGCTTCACCGAATAGAAACAGAATGTTGAAGCATAAGGACATAACCGACGAACCGCTCGTCCGATTTTTGTGACGGCTCGAAAATAAAGATCCACACTCAGTGCCAGGCAGCCTCATGCAGTATTAACCGGGAATAGTCAAGGACACTAAAATGTAGCGGAGATATTGTCGCAACAGTTGTAAACATGAATGCTTTATTTTATGCATGTTGGAGTATCTTCCCTCAGTGCCACAGATCCAGTCAGCGTGGTTTGAATTCGAGCGCTCGTTGATTGCGAGAAGCCATATATGATCAATTACAAGTTGGCTCTTCCCAATGATCTCACAAAACACATCACATTTGATCTGAAGAAAGGAAGCTGGGCATAGGGGGAGCATAGGTACATATAGATGACAAAAAGTTGTGCGGGATAGCAACATATCCAGCAAAAGGGGGCGCGCGTGAATCACGTTCATTCATGCGCGGATGGGCCTTACCGACGCCGGCGTCGGACGTCCTTTCGGTCGCGGTCGATTCAGTCGTAAACCATCCGACGGCCTACGCCAATTTATCGTTAATCACTCCACGCCGTTGACATGATGTAACGGGACACTCACGTCGTCATGGTCCCTTGAGAGGTGTTTGCTGCGATCGAGTTTCCAATGCTGATGTTACCAATCGTCGTGTTC
>JBBPLN010001085.1:0-10218 GCA_038089815.1 Sutorius eximius
GGATGAGGTGTGGATGTACAACCGTGTAACATATATAGGATGTTGGTATTCCAACATCTGGAAAGAACCGCTGAGTGAAGGTATGCGAGTTGGATCGCATGTTCCAACACCCTCTGGTCCGAATGGCAAGCAGCGCCGTTACAGAAGGCAAGGGAGAAATCCTGACTTTGGGTTTTGCAAAGATGCCGCAGATGCTGAATGGCTTCCTCTGGCCTGCTGCATCGTTCATTGAATCCTTCATGGATATGTCGAGAAAAGAATGGAGGCAGAGGTAAGATTGGTAGTCTCTGAGATAGAGCTGCCCAGCAAATATATTCAGCTGGTCGATTAGAGCCCAAGGGGGACTCCAGTCGGATGGTAAGGGAGGTATAGAATGTAGTCTGAGATCGTCGGATGGCTCCATGCACTGAGTTGTATGAGACGCATACAAATGGAGGTGGACATATTTGCTTTCTCTGATATCTGGGATCAAACGGTAGGCCTCGAATGGGCTCAGTAAGACAAGTGCTTGGTCATGATCTTTGGCGCCACTACGGGTGAGAATCCACTGGACAGGTTGAAGATATTGGTCAATCGTTCCTTCAGTGGACTCGGGTTGGATGGTGTTGCAGAAATCTGCCGTTGCCAAGATGTGTGGGCTCCAGATGTCTTCATTCCGAGTGGCTGCAGAGCTCTTCTTGAGTGTCGTGAATACGGGCTTGAAGGCACGGTTTTTGCGCAACACAGAGATGTTGCCAGTCATCACGAACCTGACAACGTCTGGGTGGAGGTAATGTTCCGCCGGTTCAGCCTCGGGAGGCAACTCCGTTTCTCGTTCGCGCTCCTGCTCGCGGTTGACCTCCCGTTCCTGTTCTTCTGCCATCTGCGCATCAGGAAGTGATAGTACCCCGAGTTCGCGGCAGCGTTGGCGTATTGCAGGGTCTAGATCTAACAAGGTTCTCCGGGCGGTTGCGGGTTCAGAAGGTGCGTAGAGGTCAGCCAACGATTTGATGTTTGGCTGGAGCCATGCATTCGACAGCTGGTCTGGCCCGAGTTCATTGTTGCAGAAGCGAGTCCAAGCACTGGATCTCGATTTATAACTCATTCCCTGCTGCGCCCAGTAAGGAGCTCGTCGTTGTATATCACTCCAGGTCTCGTGTATTGTCCAGCATAGTACATCGGCTGTGGTGATCCTGGCGTTTGGATCGTGTTTGCCGACCACGGTGCGGATGCTCCTGTCGACCTCGATCGGCGCAAAAAACATGACCGAGTGACCACGATCCAGCTTGCGCATCCGCATACAACCTGACAAATTCAGACCGTTATTTATGTAGCTAATCATGGTGCAGAAACGTACCTTGTACCAGATTATCTTTCGTGACCTTGGGTCCTAATGTCACAGCTGCACGGGATCCGATTGGGAGTTTAAGGTCAGTGCCCCTCGTGTGCGCATGATCTAGATAGAAAACACATCGATCCAACTGCTGAGCAAGCGGTGATGATCGTATTGGTTCGATGATACCGCTTTTCGCCAGCACCATCAGCTCGTCGTCCTCGTCAAAATAGACGGCACCAGTGGCATCTCGGGCGATCTTGAGCCACGTTTGAGCCACTTGGAGATTAGAGAAGTTGATTATCTGTGCACCAACATCCAACAAAACGCAAATCCTGGGTTGTTGCATGCTTATCATTTGGAGAAAATTTTGTGTGGTCCAGCATTTGTTGTTCTCCAAGCCTCGAGCCACCATATAAAAGTCGTTTTCGGGCTGAAGAAGATATGCAAGGACTCTGGCATTAGTTCCCTGCTGGTGGTCGAGGTCATCCTGAGTAATGGACATGGGTAGCAGCCATCGACTGTCATTCGTTCCCGAAAATCCTGGCACATGATTCAATATGCCTCAATAACTGGGATGACACATAATGAGCGGCATTACTTACCAGTGGTAACATTTTCCCGTTCCTCTGCTAAATCCCAGCTAGACCCAGCAATTTTCCAAGGAAACTCCTTTGCCTCCTTTGGGAACACCACTCGGGAGAGATAGAAATCTATTGTTGCATGATTCTGAGAGAAAAGTGGGAATATAACCTTGTCCCATTGCTCGGACGACTTGAGGTTCATCTCGCCAAGTTTCCGGAATGAGTCCGGCACTGCATTAAAATCATATACTTTGAGCCAGAGTGCATATTCCTGGGATGGGTCATCTTGGCCTAGCAGAATTTCGAATGAGTGTCTGAGCTGCTCCTCGCTGAGACCAGAGTAGTAGTGAGATAGGCAGGTGAGAATGATGGTGATATCTGGATGGCCAAACTGAGTGTTCAGTGCTAGCGTGTCTTTTGCCTGGTATGGGACTGCAAGCTTTGTGGAGTCCCAGGGATGGTTGGGGTCTCGTGACTGTGGGTCAAGACCATAGTCAACACGCCATCTCCGTTCCGTAAGAGCGAACAAGAGGACATTGGAGGCCAAGAGACCACGGAGGATGAGGAGTCCATTCCACAAGTAACTCTGTTGAGAGCGCCCAACTGACTCTGAGTCCTCTACCACCTTGGCTGTTTTGGGAAGGACATTCTCTTCAGAAATGAAACTCCGGATCGCATCACGAAGTGCTTGTGGAACATGTCGAAAGTTGAAACCGGGAAGCCACCCACTCATCACATTTTCTACAATAGACGACATTAGATGCTGGGCACTGGCAGCATCAAGTCCCCCCACGATATGAATGTGTGGAAATGATCCTGGTGTGTTGCAAGTGTACTCTATTGAGTTAGCATCATCCCTCGAAAGGGAATAAGCACATTCCTTGACAAGATGGAGGAGCTGCTGAGTAATTGTCCATCGGTCGGGGTACCCTTCCATGTGTTGCTCGATGCCAACTGTGTAGATGAGTTGGAAGCGAGAATGAAGGATTTCGTCACTCTCATCCAGGATATCTCGAACATTGGAATGGATCCAATTCTGAAGGTCCAGCCATTTGGATGCACTATCAGAGGTAGATTGGTGAGAGTCCCTGCTGGCCTCAGAAGCACTGCCAGAATCATTGTAGCCATGTCTGCTCTGCTTGCTGTAGTTGCCATGAGCATGAATGTCATCATGGTTTGATTGCTGGCTCAACATTTGGAACAGGTTACCCACAAGACTCTTTTGTGGAAGCTGGGGCTTGACAGTCAGCTGAAACAGCATTCATTCTCATAATTCTCATGCCACTCACTGAGCCAAGTGAGAGTGCTGTTGAAACATGTCCATAAATTGATTCCCAAGTCTTTGATAGGAGGTTACTGGTCACAGTTGCAAGTTTTTGTTCATGTATCTGCTTTTCCACACACATCAACTTGAGAGACATGGCATGCTCAGGCTGGACAAGCAAGATTCCTTGCTCAGCCATGCATTGAGCCATGATCTTCTGTACTTCATCAACCTGAGGGCTGATCACATTGCCATTCTGACTGTGCATGGGTATACGAGAGAAGGGAAGATGGTATATAGGCCTATTGGCAAGCCCACCAAGATTTGTGATTAGTGAGTTGAACATCTGGGATGTCAATGCTTTGGGAACAATAACACGGACAAGTCGTTTCCCATCTGCAAGAGCAGCAGCGATGAGAGGGATAATCACAGATGATTTTCCTTCACCCATGTTGACCTGTAATACAGTGTTTCCCCCTGATTTTGGAGACATCATTTCCATTGCAATTTCTGCCTGTGTGTGACGAATAAGGAAATTTTTTTGAATCTGATAGGCAATATCAGCAAAAGAAAAACCATTTCTATGCACAATTGTACAGCACCTGAATCAACAACCAGTCAGGATAATCTTCAGGGTTCCATCCAGCACAGGCCTCATTCTCTAGTTCACTTGACAATTCTTCAGTAAGACCAGCAAGAGCCAATTGAAGCAATCTCTGGGCCTGCTGAAGATCTAAAAGCAGTAAAGCCAACAACACTAGACATTTCTTCCATGGTCTAGATAGAATGACCAATGAGGTGGACGCCAGATGTCTCAAGAGGAAATTGGCTGTGATTGGTGGCCTTTGACCAAATTGATGGAGTGCTTGCTCAAGTGGATCATCTGTTGGACCCAACCTTTTCTTTACAATGTCTAGAGCATCCAGGTAGTTTTTCCTGCACTCTCCATAGTGTTTTTGTAGTGCCTTGATGTGGTTCTCCTCCACCACTTTACAAGTTGTTTGTGATTCCTTGCGAACTTGTTGTATGGTGGTGTTAAGACAAGGGATATATTTTTGATGAAATGAAGGGTTGGACTGGCCCATCAATAGGGAGAGCAGTTGATTGAATTGGGGAATATCATCTGGCAACATCCTAGAATGGTGATAAGGTAAAGTGCTTCGGGCTGGTAGTTCTGCCAGTGGTGCTGGTTGATTGGAAAATAGCTGATTGAATGGGATTAATGGCAGGAATTTACAGCAAGCATAATATGAAGTATATATACTTACATGATCTTTGTCATCATAATTGTCATCTTCAACCAAAGGAGTTTTTGCTGTGGTAGTGTGCCATGGAAATAGATGTGTGGCTCGTTGTGCAGCATGTATATCATTCATAAAAGATTGTGAGCCCTTCTGAGTCCAACAATATCCATGTCCTTGGATCTCCTTTTCAAGTGCAATTTTGATTTGGGGGTATGGTGTTTCATTGGTTGTGTGTTTCATTGTTGAGTGATAACCAGCCTCCTCTATGAGACAGAGTGCCTCTTGGACACCTGTTTTTCTTGTCAATGGATCAGGTCTATGTGTGTTAGTTTCAGCATGTAGACTTGCAAGCAGGCTGCTATCCCCTATCAAGCAACCCAGTTCTGTATCCACCTTGTAGGTTTTGTATAATGATCCAGTGGAACTGAATATAAGGACATGCTGATGGATAAGTTCCTCTGGGAGGTGGTTTTTCTGGTGCAGAACAAGGAGGTTCTTGAAATCAACTAGAGTTCCAATATATTGATTCTCATTGCAAACCATGTCCTTGAATTCATGTGACTCAAGTTCACCATTCTTATTTGCAAAGAATGATAAACCACAATCAAGGAGTGCAACAGACAATTGTAGCATTGGTGGATTTTGTGAAGAGTTCAAGTTGATTGGAGATGTAGTGAGCAGGAGATCCCAGGATTGTACCTCCCAGCCTTGCTTGTCATTGTAACATGGAGAAAAGAGCTGTGAGACCATTGTCCATGTTGGGCTTTGGATATCCACAAGGGTTTCTTGACCTTTGTGTACATGATACTGTTCCAGTGCATATTCAATCCTCCAATTCTCTGAGGATTGTTCCCAGGGCTGCTGCCAAGGTTGTATCTCAATGATTCTTGTGGACAGATTCAACCAGTGAACATGGTTAAAGATAAGTGCTGGTGGAAGGTCTTGCAGTAATTCCTTCAAGGGAATCAATTCAAGGATCTCATTTGTTTGTTTGCATTGTGTTTGAACCACCAGGTTATCACCTCGAAGCAAAAGGTGCACCTGTGTGTAGTCAAACCATTATGATAATACTGTATGTCAGAGTAGTGAGTACACATACCTTGTGCTCAGATGGCATGGCAGGAGTTACAGAATGTGTTATTGAGAAATTATATGGCATAATAAACTGCAAATATTGGTTAGCAACACATGAATGTCAGAACTGAATACATACATTATATTCTGAAGAACCCCTAAATGAATCTGGTAATTCACCCAGTGATTGACCATCTACTTGAACCATGCCATTGAGCAGGTTAAAATGCACTGTGGGTGATGATTGGTCTCCATTTTCTTCTGTTTTCATTGTGAACCAGTGACTGTTTGGATATTGCAACTGCTTCCACCTGTGGATACTTGGGTTGTGGCTAGTAAAAATCCTGGAGACTGCCAGGTCAATAGGATACTCTGATGGATCTGATAGGACTTGATCCATTATAACTCCTTCTAGGGCATGAGCAAGATGGCAGTCTCGTTGCAAGAGTAGCATGGAATAGCTATGATGGCCATCAGAAGTGTACTTGGCACTTGAAGTATCCTGAGGACCAAGCACATATGTGAAGAAGGCACATGAAAGTAGAGCATCAATATCCTCTGTGGAATGGAAGAGCTTGGAGAGAGCAGCTAGGCCAATTTCAAACGTGCTTCGACACGTGGCTGCCATGTCATGCAAGAGATTGCGTCGTTGTTCATTCGCGGATGGCATTGACAGATCATATGATAGGTCCTGCACCCAGCTGAATGTCTTCCTACGCACTCTCCAAAGTAGTGCAATGGCTCGCTCCGAAGTATGCTCGCAGGGGCATGATGCAAGTACCTGAGTGAGTAAGAGAGAAATGGTACTCATCACGACACTGTCGACCAAGGAAGTGCCAATCTCCACAAACAAGCCATCAAGCTCGTCAAGTAGGGTCTCACAGAACGAGGGATCTTGAAGCTCCATATGCCAGACCCATTCTCCCGTACTGAGATTGAGTGGTCCGACCTGAGAAGCCGCTTGCGAGAGCAGGAGATGAACATTGTATCGATGGAAGTTGAGAGTTCTACAGCGCATGCCATGCAGGATATTAAGCCACTGGAGTGCGCCACCGCTCCGCAGGTGTCCAAACACAACGAATTCATCGAGGGAAAGGTCTGCAGGACAGTCACCTTGAGCAGCCAAGACTTCATTGGAGGTGTGAGAAGTGGATTGCCCATATTGGCTCAAGGTCCGGTTTCCAAACTCGTATCGGATGTCCTGTAACTGCCCGATATCGTCGAGGCGGATAGCTTCCCGCAATTCCGCCTCCGAGGAACTGAAGGGAGGGGTAACGTGGGTCGTGTAACGTAATGTTGGGTTAAATTTGGATTGCTGACGTTCCGGAATAAGGTAGACCAGTCGAAACCGAAAATTGAACAGTGGGAGTTGATGCTCGACAACGTATGGCTGGAAAGCAGGAACATGCACCAGTAGATTTTCCACATCGTATCGGCGTGAACCTATACCACGAGAACTCCATTTGGCAATTTCTGCGACAACGGAACGCCAACTACGAACGCACGGCGGGCATTGCAGCTCGAATACCACGACCTTGACTTGTAATGGCTGGGCGGGCAACAGCGACAGAGGCCAACCATCATGTGCATCTGAGAAGCTGCTAGCCTCCTGGTCCACACCGGCACACCCAGTGATCATCGCATTGTGTTCAAGGCGAGCTTTGAGCTGTTGAAGGTGTGGGGACTGGTCATAATAACGGACAGGGAAACTGTCTGTGGTAAATTCATCCGAAAGTACCGACCACCCAGGACGTGAATGAGAATGACGAGCAGAGAGGTATTGGTACGCCCGAGAGAGGCGATGGAGGCTTGTCGCGCTGTGTAAGAGTAGCCTTTCCAGGAGAGCTACCGGAATTTCGGGGGAGTAGTTGGCGAGCATGGGGATCTTCCTCAAAACAAGCTTGTCCAGTGCGACAAAAAGGTCGATCGCGGTTAGAAACATGATAGATTGATCTTCTGGGTTTTCTTTCCACGCCTCGAAAGCATTTGTTATATATTGATCTAACAAGGCCTGCAGCTGCGTGCACGCATCGTCCACATCCATGACACAGGCAACCCAATCATCGATGCCCCGCTCGACTGACTGTTCGACATCATAGAGGGTAATCTTAGGATCGGCATCATATGCCTCTTTGAAGAACGCCCCATTTGACGACAGGAAATCATCAATAGTGCCGCGGGGATGGTTGCTAGGATGAAAGGGCATAGTGAGGGGTGCCGGGGCAGGATCCGCAAGAACACAGCGAATGTATTCATGACTGTGCGGGAGGGACACCTGTGTGTCCCTCACAAATTCCTCCTGTGACGGGTTTCGAAATCGGAATGGGCATGCCCATCCCAGCTGTCGGCCACCCGCCAACATATCGCGGACACGTTTAGTGATGCGAGGAACATCAACAGTCCGACCAACACCTCGTAAGATGCCAGTGAGAAGTGCCGCAATGTACTGCGAATGACTGGGGGAAGTGATAGGAGAATTTCCGGCTGCACGGTGAGAGCGAGAGAGAAAGTCGGCGAGTTTGAATTGAAAGTCCCAATCGTCGAACACCTCGATCGGTACCTCGACCGCCGATGCTGGATACGAGCATACCAAAGGCTTCTCCGCCTTCTTCACGGCCTCTTCACTTGGCGACACCTCGAATGTTTCAAACAGTGCGCTGTTCTCCCTCTTAGCGAGGATAATCGCAGTATTTTCGGGCTGAGTAAAAAATGCAAAAATATCTCGGAACCTTCGTCAATGTGTGCGTTATAGGCATGGGCAGCAGCGCACACCGCACGAGCTAGCCAGGCATCGTTCCCTGGCGTATAGTCATCGCAGTCGGGGAGTTTCACAGGGAAAAAGACGTGGGTAAGAACATATTCAAACGGTTTAGGAGCACGGTCAGATGGTGACAGGCTTGACGTATCGAAATCGGAGTCATCAGTGGTAGATGCGATCTGGGACAGGGAGCAAGCGACGAGGCGCCGACGACGTGGCGTGTAGAGCCACAGTCACAGCCACTGGTTTGACTCAGCACTGCCATTCAAACTGCTATTCGAGTCGCTTCAGGTGTCATGTCTATTCCTGGACCGGTGGTCTGGTGTTCGTGTGTTATGGTGAGGGTTGCGGAAGAGGTGTTTCTTATGGCGGAAATGGACGGGGGACTCGGTGATCGATTATGCGTGTGGGTTGGCAGTATACTAGGATCGCTACGGAGACTCAGGGGTACTTTGGGACAAGTTTCACGTAGTAACTTGTTCGTGAATGTCCTACAGCAGCTGGTGTACACATGAAAGGACAAGGTGGCATTTACGTCAACAACACGACACGCTCCTCCGCTCTGCTCTTCATCCAAGCAGATTCAACAACGACACCGACACCGACGCGTTCGTCCACTCGCGCATCGTCGCGTATCCTTTGCACTGCCATCACATGCAACAAACACCCGTAGTATATTTCCCCCCATGCGCTCTCGTCCCAAAGCCCTCGGAGTGAATCGCACCGAGAGAGAACGACGAACTCGAACGTAGTCGGGGACGGCGTAGAGACAGGCAAGATGATGCGTCCAGCGTAACGGGGGGATGCCCCATCGACCGGGATGATATGAAAGACAGCGTGAGGAGTAGTTTGGCTTGGATCTGCAAATGCGCCGTCGTCCACTCTCAGGACTTGAAAAGGGGCACACTGGGTACGAAAGATGAGCGTGCCCCTCGGTGGCAAGAAATCCAGAACGAGATCGCTGGGATCACTTTTGGATGGGATATATTTCTGCTGTCGGTGTCCGTCCGTGCTCTCGTCAACGGTCCAACTCGGTGGGATTCGTTTCACGTCCAATCGAACGATCGTCCCATTCTCTTCGACCATGTTCCACATGGTGACAAGGGACTCGGCCGGGAGAGGGTGGACGTCTTGAGCGCTTCCGTCCAACATGTGCGACTCTATTTGGTATTGGACCGCACCCTTCCACCCGCACCACGCCCATGACGGCCAGCGCGAGTGCTCTGCGTCGGTCAGGATTCGCCGCGTATGCGCCACGTCGAGTCTAGGCTGCCACAACAATGAGAGATCCAGGTTTCTGATCCACATCCCGTATCGAAAAGCGTCTCTGGGGCTACTTCCTGGAGGTTCGAGCGCTCTGGTCAGCGCGTTCGTCAACGCGGTGACTGCATAGATTATATCCGACTCGACGGTCAGACGACGCTGAGTGTATTCTCCCACGGCGTTCTCGTAGCCTCTGTGATTCATCGGATCACTTCCATCTGGCGTGCGAGGGAAGAAATCTGTGTTCCACAAGCGCATCGGATGATTGGACAGTTGTGACGATTTGCTCTCTGCCACTAAATCTTCACCCCAGACATCCTTCAAACAACCAAAGTACACCTGGTGCTTGGTGAAGTAGAGCCGGCGGCGTGAGAGTAGGCCTTCCTGAAAGGTCCAGCCCCGCGTATCCCAGGTAGAGTCGGAGACCACCTCCGTGAGCGGCGGAAGGGGTATCGAAAGATGAAGTCCTTGAATGTACTCGACGTGCTGGTTGACCACTCGCGATCCCGTTCTCACGCCGGCAAGTCCAACTCGAACGCTTGTCCCATCTGCAGCGATGATCGTGAGCGCAGCCTGACCGTAGACACGATCCATGACGGCTATCTGCATGAGCTTGTCTTCTTGGCTGTCTTGGATGATACACAACGCATCGATCCACAGGTATCGTTCGCCGATCTGGCGAGTGAGCTGGATGGCGTCAACAATAGTCGCTGGGAGGG
>JBBPLN010001086.1:0-10216 GCA_038089815.1 Sutorius eximius
GGTAACGCGCTAGCTGTTCTGAGAGGTCCGTGAGTTTCCATCCGTCTAGGTCTCCCCCGGGCCGGAACGCATCGACAAGGGTCCAGATGGCGTCGTCGTGTTCGGATGAGAGAGCTTTGAACGTACTCGACTTCCTGTGGGGACCGTGATCCTGTAGGTCGTTCCCATACATCCCACTTCCATTCCCGTTCGATATCAGATCTTCGTTTACAGTGGAATGCGTAGCACCAATAAAAGCGCAGAGTGGACGAGGATGGTCCGTCGCAAGCCATACATAGTTCACATTCTGTCTCGCGTCGTCATCCTCGAGGAACTTCGAAGGGTGGTCACCAGTGAGGCACTGTCGCATCGTCATCGTCAAGTCCCAGATGAGGGTGATGGTGAGGCGAGGGTGCGTGCGCGTTGTGGGTGATGGCACTGTCACATCGTTGCGGGTAGATTGAAGGCGAGGACGCACATGGGCGACACGGACGGTTGCGTCGCTGCCCCGTCGTCATTGGGAGGGCGGGGGGCGCATGCGGGCGGTCCGTGCTCGTGTGCGCATTGGATGGCGATGCGACGCGAGGGGCAAGTGACAAGGTAAGCGAGGGAGGGAGTGGGGACGAGAACAAGGTAAGCGATGAAGTGAGTGAGGGCTGGAGCCAGGTGGGTGAGGGTGAGGGTGAGGCGGGCGAGGGCAGGCACGACGACGACGACGCGATTGTAGCGCTGTTGTTGTCAGGTCGTCCTGGGGCGAGCGCGTGGGGTG
The DNA here is from genome assembly GCA_038089815.1 of Sutorius eximius. Lineage (NCBI taxonomy): Eukaryota > Fungi > Basidiomycota > Agaricomycetes > Boletales > Boletaceae > Sutorius > Sutorius eximius. Next base: position 749 of record JBBPLN010001086.1, read on the forward strand.
GGGCGAAGGCGCACGCGGATGGTCGCATTGTCGTTGTCGTCACGTCCTGGGATGAGAGGGCAATGGTGAAGGCGAGAGGGTGAGTACGGCGACAGCGATGCGATCAGATCCTTGTCGCCAGAGGGCGAGGATGAGGACGATGTGGCGGCGCGAGGACAGCATGGGCAAGGCCGAGAGGGTGGGGCGAACAAGGTTAGAGGAGTTCATCTGATTTCTGGGCAGCACAAGAACATGATGCCGAGCTACCTCATGAGGCTCAGGGACTATTCGAACATCGGAGTGGTAAGAGGATCAAGCATTACTTTTGGTCTATAGTATGTGAGCCTTGGGGTTACAAGACCTCACAGGATAATTGTAGTTGATACGAAAACCGGCCTGAGAGGATATAGGTGTCTTGAGAAAGTGGGGCGAAAGGTACGCAGTAACACGAACGACACACTTTCCTGCCACACGCCTAGACAGCGTGTTCGATCAAGGGGTTAAAAAAAAAAGCAAATATGTAATTCGGATCTTTCCGGACCACGTTTGGGAACCGATGTCGTAGTCACCTGATATGAACGTATGCACGACAACCGCAACCTTGCGTGCGGTTGGCCGTCGCGGAGGAGAGCATGACCAACATTGATCCATCAACGCCCAATGATGGTCTGCAAACACAGCACGAGTTGAATCCCTGGGTGGCCTGTGCGCAGCGAGCTTCAGAACGATAACTTGGCAGTCCGTTTCCTCCTTCCACGGGACGTCACCGGATAGCACCTAGGATCAATATTCAGTTATCAGCAAGACGAGCAGTAAGACAGGTCGTTAACCTCGAACATCATGCACCCGAACGAGTATATGTCCCCCGTCGGATCCGGTTTGCAGCCTCTGAGTCGCTCAGGTGCTGCCCACCTTATGGCTCCTGGGTTGTTCGTGTTCGATGATCGTTGCAAGTATGTTAGGCCGGGCTGCAACTTTCCAATCGTACACGCGAGGCCAAAGTCGCTTATTCGCGGATTGTGTTCCTCATCGATCAACACGTTTCTCTGGTCAAAGGTAAATGCATGTCAAACCAGAAGGTCATAACCATACACTATGCAAGTCTCCGTGGAATATGGGGATTGAATGCACTATCGAAAAACCGTGCATAATCAGAAAAGGTAGAGAAATGAAACTATGATAACAACCCACGATATTCTAGGCCTAATCCGATCCCGTGCAACTGTGCGTGGTCAGTGTCGTGAATTCAACAACGAGAGCGCATGACCTACCAACTGTAGTCGCTCTGTTACTGTGAGCGTCTGGCCCTTGTTCTTGACGTATGAGTGCAGGCTACCGTTTGACATCCATGGGAAGACTGCCCCGGGTAGTGGTCCAAAACCCTGTGTCACTCCGAGTAAGGGAACGATGTTGCGGTGCTCGACTCTCCTCAAAACACCCAGCTCTCGTCGGAGAGTCTGCCATTCGAGTTAGTGGATGACTAGCAAGTCCAAGAGGGAGCTGACCTTGTGCAGCCGTTTCAGTTGTCTCCTGTTTTCGACGAAATTCTCGGATTCAAAGTATCTCAGCGTCTTCACAGCAACCTAAACGAGATGACTGGGGCGTCGACATGGAAGAACAGAACCCCATACTAGAGACGAAGATGAAGACGTGTCCTCGTAGTACCTGCACTTGTACACATCCCCGAATGCGCCCCCAGCAGCGGGATGATCAGATGTTCGAACGATTCGGTCTGTGAGGTCGGCCGGTGGGAGGCCTTCATGACTAGGTTAGGTCAGCCAACTGCGACAGACAAACTGAAGACGAGCGACTCACCTGGATGTTGGAGAGGACATGGGGTAACGAGCTGATGTTTCTCTGGGCGGGTCAGAGCGACTTGGATGAGACTAGGTGGGTGGGTGTTGCGAGGCAGCGTTTATTTCCTGTGCATGCATGAAACGCCGTACAATGCACCAAGCTGTAGACACGTGTGGTGCACGCCGTACTGTCCCATACAACGTAATGTCAAGTCAGATTCTCCCCGCTCCTCGGTCTCTCAGCCTTTCACGGTCCTAACTATACGCTTGATCCGTTCAAATTCTTCAGGCGCTCCAAAGAGGACTAATAGCTAGGGCGTCTGGTCTCAGTTCCTCCTACGCACCCTAACGAATCAACCACGACATGGACTCGAACATACATCACCATTTACCAAAATATTCGACCACATTGCGAATTGCTCCCTTCCCTCGTTCCGCTTCGAACGTCTCCCGACGTGCCTCGATGACCTGCTTCGAAAATGAGCTAAGAGATACATGAGCTACAGATCCAGCCAACGACACATCCGTACACACCTCGTTTTACCGCACTCCGTAGAACCACTGAAGAACACCCTCGCTTGAACGATCACCAGCTTATCTAGAATCCCAAACACCCCGGAATCATCCAATAATTCTTCGTTGACCTCGAATCTGCCCTCGATGTATGGATAACGTGCCAGCTGTTCTGAGAGGTCCGTGAGCTTCCATCCGTCCAGGTCTTCCCCGGGCCGGAACGCATCGACAAGGGTCCAGATGGCGTCGTCGTGTTCGGATGAGAGAGCTTTGAACGTACTCGATTTCCTGTGGGGACCGTGGTCCTGTAGGTCGTTCCTATGCATCCCACTTCCATTCCCGTTCGATATCATATCTTCGTTTACAGTGGAATGCGTAGCACCAATAAAAGCGCCGAGCGGACGAGGATGGTCCGTCGCAAGCCATACATAATTCACATTCTGTCCCGCGTCGTCATCCTCGAGGAACTCTCGAAGGGTGGTCACCAGCGAGGCCGCGCACCAGGCTAGATTTTGCACGGCCACGTTTTCCATCCTCCAGTGCACGCCTAGGAATGGCCCTACATTGTCAGCGAGGCGGTCTGCAATATCGTAGAGCGCGGGGGCATAGTGTAGATTGAAGTCCGGTTGCGGTGATGACGGAAAGAGCGGATGACGGAGATCGTAGTCAAGGATGAGGATGTCTATGTCCGCCAGGGAGAGGTGCGAAGAATTGAGGTATTGAAGCGCGTGTTCGTAACCTGGTCCAGTGATCAAATCAAACTCAGAGTCTGCACCCACGTCGAGACCGTCCGATAATAGTTGCGCAAGATTAGTTGCAGTACCCGAGCTATTCCGGAGCGATCCCGGCGCAAACGAGACAGACAATGCTGTGTCCGGTAGGGAGGAACGTATTCGAGCGAACCTGGATTCGAGACAAGACAGAATGTTCGGATCGAACTCGGACTTCTCAACGACGAATGGAACGTCTCCCGGATTGGGCTGAGTTCCGAGCATGTCATGATGGTCCTGGGGCGTCGATTTCAAAGATACGACAAAGCTGCTCGGTGGTAGCGGTCTCTCGTCTACCCATTTTGCAAACTCCTCTGGATCCACAGCAAACCAGGAATCGGGGGACCTGCCTCTGATCGAAAACGCAGTCGTATCATAATACACACCAAATGGCCACCTGGCACACGCGCTCATTCGGCTGCTGCTCACGCTGGGAAGCACGATGGTTCGATTGAGTCGTCGAGCGAGCATCAAGAGCTGCGTAAAGTGGATTCGAGCTTTGGACTCTTGTTCTCCGATCCGAACTGGGAGGAGGAAGCGACATGTACTGTCGCAATAAGCGAAATCGAATGGCGACAGGGATTCCTCGTTCTCATGGGTCTGATCGTCGACTGCTTCCGCGAGAGCATCTGTATCGTGCTCTTCTGGTAACCGAGTGAACGGATATGGCCGTGCGTTGCTAATGCGTGTTGTTCTACCTGGTTTGGTCAACAACGTGGCAGCTATTTGGTCGTCGAATGCCTTCAACTCGTTAGGGCCTGAAACTGGATCACTCCGGGAGGTCGCAGACAGATTCGATGTCGAGGTTGTGTCCCATTCGCCATCCAACCGCGACACCGCCATGGCACTTTGGTTCAAGTTCGGTTTTGGCACGGACTCGGACATGAAAGACGATCGCTCTAGTTCGCATAGAAGGATGTAGAGTATGATGGTGACGGCGATGAGCGCTACGAGCATTACGCCGCGTAGTAGCGCGTCGGGTTGAGCGGCTCGACGGTGACGAACGTGGAGGTTTGATCTAGTACTAGGTTGAGAGGTATCGTTATCTTTGTTGGGGACGCCGAATCTGGTCTTGCTGGGTCCAGGAAGCTGATGTCGTCTGAACTGTTTTACCCGCCTTGTCGGGTTGTACATGGTAGAAGACGCGCCAACCGGGTTTGTTCTGCGAAAGGGTCGCAAACGCAAGCCGACACTATAGTTCTCCCACAGTAGGTACGCGGTACGGTTGCTCTTCCATCGTCGATGATTATCGTACATGTGCACCCCTTCTCTAGCTCAACAAGTGATATGGCCGAACTTATCACAATAATCTGGGACATGTCCGGTTGCAGATCAAGGTTGGCCGTCCTGTGGTTCTTACCATAGTTGGGATTCCTTTGATGACCACCATACATTTGAACCCTCGAGGTGGAATTGCCTGCGATTCTTCCAACCCGTTCCACCCGCGAAGGTGCACCAATGCTACTCACCATGCATCGGCGATTAGCCCACCTGGTCGAGCAGCCGATGTAGAAGCTACGAAGACCCACGCCCAGATGCTCCACGAGCAAAGCCGCATGAAAAGACACAGGTAACCTCCTTTGATTGGTAAAATTCGAACTGTGGAAAGATCAATTCTGCACGCCAACAACGAAGGAATAGGAATAGGTCACGAACCAGTATCTGAAGATTCGAAAGTAATTGGCTGGGGTTCGTCATCAGTATAACTCAGGTTCGAAGTGCCGGAGGTAAGAGGCAAAACGGAAAGGTAGACGGGTGTTACCAGTGGAGTGTGCGAAGTTCAGAAACCATGCCAAAGCCTATGGGTTGCGGCATTATAGGTTGATTTTCCAGGTGTGATATATGACACATGATGGATTTCTTGTGAACAAGGAACACAACCAGGGTTAATGGAGATCAATGCAGCTGAGGTGGTGTACTATCGAACACATCGGGTAGATGCAAAATAGGGTCGCTCTTGCAAAGTAGCGCTGAGAACCTGGAAAGACACGGACCTGCAATGATAGAGCGCAAGTTTATCGTTGTGGTGGCGGTGTCAGGGGTGGGGCACAGGAAATTAATAGGATCTATGATCTATGATAAAATGAAGGTTCTATGCACAGCATGCTCAACCTCAAGTACAGCGGGGGTTCAAAAAAAAAAGCAAATATGTAATTCGGATGTTCCCGGACCATATTTGGGAATTAACGTCATGGTCTTCTGATGAAAGGAACGTATGTACCACAACAACGACCTCGCCCGCCGTTGGCCGTCGTCGAGCGTACGACCAACACCGAACCATCAGTGCCCAATGACGATCGTTCAAAGCTCCTTTAGTCGGTCGACCAGGAGACTTGTGCGCGTTGAGTTTCAGAGCAATCACCTCGAAATCCGTCTTTCCCTTCCATGGGATATCCCCAGACAACACCTGTCATGGATGTTGAGCCACCGCCGAGACACCAGTGTGAGACACGGACCTCAAACATCAAGCATCCGAACGAGTATATATCCGCTGACGCGTCGGGTTTGCGCCCAGAGAGTTGCTCAGGTGCCGCCCACCTCGTGGCCCCTGGGTTGTTCGTGCTCAATGACAATCGCTCCAAGTATGTCAGCCCTGGCTGCAGCTTTCCGGCCGTAGACGCAAGTCCGAAATCGCATATTCGTGGATTGTACTCCTCGTCAATCAGCACATTGCCCTGTAGAAAAGTAAGTTTACAGCATGTGACAAGACGAAAGATCATGAGCATACGCTATGAAGGTCTCCGTGGAACATGGGAATCGAATGCACTGTTATAAAATCATGCTATCAGGAAAGCTCGGCTCGTGGAGCATTTACGAAAACATACGGTACTCGAGTCCAGATCCAATTCCGCACACCTACGAATCGTCAGTATCATCAACCTAAACACCTGTTTGCGCAGCTCACTAGCTCTAGTCGCTCGACTACTGCGAGCGCTTGTCCCTTTCTCTTCAGGAAAGAATGCAGGGTACCATTCGACATCCATGGCGACACTGCCGCCAGTAATAGCCCGAAACCTTGTGTCACACCAAGCAACGGTACGATGTTTGGGTGTTCAAGTCTTCTCAAAAGACCCAGCTCTCGGCGAACCTGGAATACTATGAGGGCAACCCCGAGACTCATTGATGTAACTGACCTTGTCATTGAGCTCCACCAGCTTCCTCTGATTTTTTACGCGGTCTTCTGACTCAAAATATCTCAATTTCTTCACAGCAACCTGCAAGGAATGACCAGAGTGTAGTCATGCAGAACGAAATATCGTACCAGAGATGACCCTGGTGTATCGATGCATCTGCACTTGTATACATCAGCGTATGCCCCGCCAGCAACATGGATAGCAGAGTCTGGGGCAATCTGGTCCGTGAGGTCGACCAGTGGACGGGCTTGAAATCTGGGCGATGTCAATCATTCACTGTCTAGCAAAATGAAGACAGGGCTCACCTGGGCTGCTGAGAGGACATATCACTGCTATGAATGATAAATTGGGGATCTCCCTGTGGGCCGTGTCAAAGCAACGAAACTGAGTGGAGGGAGGGAAAGGTGGGTCTGTGTGCAACGTGCCCAGTACACAGCAACTTGCTATATCAAAGACATGCGTGGCACGCATGTTGCTGAGTTCGGCAAAACCGTGGCCTTTGTAACCAAGACTTCAATATACTCCAACTTTACGCCAGCCCGACCTACATGGAACTTCGCCTGGTCGCCTGGCCCTTCACCCGCCTTTCAATGATGCACATGACTCCGCAAGGAACTTGAGGTCTGTTCGTGCGTCTCTTGTATGCTTCACGTCTACCCGCAAGCTTCCTGGTGGCCTAAAGATTTGGATGCTTCAAGCAAGGTCAGTGACTGGCCGTCTAGGTCGGAAGACGACTGCTCCTGGTCCCATACAATGACATAGAGTACGATGGTAAGCGGTACCAGTCACGCATGTCCCGGGCAGCTCAGAACGGAACCGGCAGCGAAACTAGCCATACCTCGCTGTGGATAACACCAGAGTTCCAATGGCTTGGGTGTAACGTGCAGCGTTAGGTCGTACAGTGACGCGTGTGGAGTAAGTAATGCATGTAGATGATCAACGACGCGGTTCCCGGGTCTCGGCTTTTTCGAGTCTCATCGATTTCATCCACGACGCCTTGGAGTCCATTTGCTGGACCCTTCGCATTTCTGTGCCTCTTCTCGTCATTAGTACGATTCGGATTCTTTACTTCATGCGCGCCAAAAATCAGTCAACTATCTTGCTCGTTGCGGTACGCCAACAGGTGGGAATGCCGAGTGCAGGTATCGCTGGGAGGATTGGCTGCAGTTCCACAACAAAGCCTACATCATGGCGCGCACGCAGGCGATGAAGTTGCACTGGGCTATTGAGAGACCTCATACTGGCACGGAACACGAACTTGCGCAAGTTTATTCAGCCCGAACGGCGAGCCCTATGCGATGAACGAGAGAGAAGGGCTTTGGGATTGACAGCGAGGTGAGTCGGATGCCCGTAGTACGGGTTGTAAGACTATCTACTAATGTGACCGCTGCAGATATTTGTTGTGTGCGTGGGATGGGTTTCGTCAAGTTTCACTAGACAGGTTTGCTCCAAGATTGTCTCACTTCCTAACGCACAGGTTCAAACTCGTGGTCTAGGTGAGAACGCGTGTACTACCTTGTGACTTTCCCCGGTCGGGGTGCGCTTTGCGCCATGGATAGTCACAAGGTCTGACACGAGGCCGCGTTAATATCTCGTGTTATGCCAGTGGTTATGGATCCACCTCTGGTCATCTGGGCGTAGCACAGATATCCTTGCAACGTACAAAACCAGGCGACTCTACGTTATACAAAGCCTACACAATGCTGTACAAGGATAATGGCCTGGCCGTTCGATTCTGGGACCCATTGCAAGGAAAAGACATAGTAAAGACAGCATTTGGGGTTGGCTCGGCTCTTCAACGCCACAAAGCTAGCCTTTTCAGGCCCACCCCGGTGGAAATTAAGGTCAGTGCCACGGGGTTAGTCCAAACCACTCGTCTTGACAACCGCGGAGGTTTCCTCACGTCCGATTCTCGCATGTGCAGGCTACTCCTTCGCTTCCCGGACAACCCAGCGAACGAGGCGCACCACACCCGCGACCATCTCCGCCGCGATGCAGGGGATCACTTGCCATCGAAGTTGCTGGAATAACTTTTATACGTCGACGTTATATGGAATGCAACACCGCACTATTCGCGGACTTCTTTATCAATCGACCTCACATAGGGTGCCAGTATTGCATGAGATTCGTCCACCCATGTTCGAGATCTACCCCCAAAGCATCGAATGAGAGACTGCCTGTCAATCGATGGTCCCTGTGTACCCTCAAATCGTGGGGTACAACGACCACACCGCCGTATGTGCTTCGCGAATGCTTCAGTATTGTAACATCTCGTTATCTCCATTATCCCTGTTGTAGCGGCGATCCTGCGGCGATCACTCTTTTCCTGACCGTTCTGCTCTTCGACTTATGGACAGCACCAATTCAAACACGGGCACGTAGGATCCGAAACCCGTTGTGTCACTTGGAAATGAACCCCGTCTTCCCTGTGTGTAAACGAAGCCAAGCCGCTGTGCAGTCATGTGGATGTATTTCCGCAACGACGCTTGAACGTTTCTGGCTCGCGCGAAATCGTCTCACATCCATCACAGGAAGTTTGCTGGAACGGAGAAGCCGAATATCGGGGGCTATAGGACAGCTTATAAAAGCCGTTCACCCCACACTCATCCCCCAGGTTTCTACATTCCATTCGCGATGGCCTTTGCGAAATCTAACGTGTTGGCCACCCGTTTCGGACGGCCTAGGCGTAGCCGTGTCGCGTTAGCGCTTTCCCAAGCGATCTCTGATTCCAAGTATGCACATGCTACGATGAATGAAATGCTTTACTGACAGCGCGCACAGGAATCGATCGCAGGTTGTCCCATTTGGGTTGAGCAGGATCAAGGATAGAGCACTCCAGGATTTCTTCGAAACCTTACTTGAACAAGAAGGCTGTAGAGAAGCCTGGACGGCTTACATAGACACGACCACGGCAACTGGGTTCCCTCAGCAGTTGGCCCAGGGCGCAGCTCCGCTGAATGGCTTCCGGCACTACATGATTGTAAGACCACTCTCGTCTTTCGTCGGTTTTCTAATACTCCTATAGCAAGATGCCATTTACTTGGAGTACTATGTCCGAGTAAGGATGGCAGCCATCGGAACCTGGGATTCCGCAGTGTCCACGCAGGACTTGTGGGATTTCGTAGGAACTATCCCAGACGGGCTCAGTTATTCGACAAGTACGCGATACACCTGCGAAAATCAGTTGGGGGTACCCGGGAGCGTCATCGACGATGAGTGGAATAATAACAAGTCACAGGAGCTCGAGACTTCCATCAGATTCTACGAGAGTATTAT
>JBBPLN010001087.1:0-10192 GCA_038089815.1 Sutorius eximius
AGAAAGGTTGCTGCCTCCATGACATTGGACATTGGATAAGAATCATTCAGATGAATGTCCAAACTAACAATGGAAAGCCAATCTCTGATTTTGGTACAGATCTGTGCTGGAAAACCTGAAAGAAAAAGCTGATTCTGCTCATATTCGGATAGCCTGTGACTGGAAAGAAGTGGTGAAGCAATCTGAATGAAGGAACAATTATAAATACCAAGATCCTCTAGATTTCGCATATTTCAACATTCTTGGACCAAGGAATAAAGGTCCACATGACAGTACCAGAGCTTGGATTCACATCTGGGATAGTAGGATTTAACTGCTGCTATGAAGGAATCCCAGTGCGGAATAAATGCAGACACTTCAGGAAGAAGTTCCCAAAGTTCAGCATCATCCAGAGAGGCATAGTAGACAGCAAGCTTGATCTTCCTGGCATCATTATAATGAAGAGCCAAACCTAGTATGTCAATATCCTCCAAGAATCCTGGAAGATGAGCTGGATTGGATGCACTGAAGAATGGTGCCTCTGGACTTCCATGAAGAGGTCTGTTATGGGTGTACAAGTAGGACAGCCTCACATGGCTAGATCCTTTTTTCACTTTTAATCTCCGATGGAGATCTCCAAGATCTGATCTCGATCTGATCTTGAATCTCCCGATCCGATCTAATTTATTGTGACAGATCTAATCACCACACCTTCTACTCCCATTCTGCCACCGCCTCATTCCTAACATGCTGCTTTCATCTCCGTTAGTACTTCCATTCTACATGCGGCCTGTTTCTTTATTTAATCATACATACTCCTGCACCTGCCCTGAGGCACCTCGTGTTTGTACATATATAAGTAGTTCACTGAGGACCTTAAGTCCCTCAGTTTGATATACTTGATTCTTCTCTCATATGCACTGGCAACAGCCTCTGATTGAGCTCATACGCTCTGAGAGATCCAACATGTCTTCAATACGTGTAGCAAGCTTCGCGCTGCAATGCTGAGCCTCCACCTTACGTCTCCTTGCCGTCATCATTAACATCTACACCTCATAACCCCTAGCACGCCCCTAGGCTTGTTTCAAGGTCGATGGAGTGGAGTAGACATCAAGGGACTGGAATGCAAGATAAACTAGTCAGATATAGTGGAACAGGTGATGGAATACTGTCAGAATTGGCGGATTACAGTCTGGAATGGATTTGCAAAGGTAGAGGTGAAATACTTAGGAATATGTGAGAAGTTGAGAGTAGGGATGGAAAGTTGGAAAGTGATTGTCCAAGAAAGTGAACTAGGCTTGGATCAGTGCTGGAACACTGTCCGAAGCAGTGGATAACAGTCTGGAAAGAGATCTGTGGAAGTAGAGGCAAAAAACTTGGTAAGTGAGAGAAGTTGGAAGTGAGGAGGGGAAAGATGGTAAAGCACTATCCAAGAATGCAGATTAGGCTTGGATAGGTCCGGATCACTGATGGCACACTGTCTGAAGCAGCAGATAGCAGTCTGGAAGGGATCTGCAAAGATAGAGGTGAAAATGTTGGAATGTGTGACAGAAGTTGGACACAAGGAGGGGAAGATGATAAGTATTGTCCGAGAAAGCGGACTATGTTCATTCGGATATGGTTGGAACAGTGCTAGGACACTGTACAAGGCACCAGATAGCAGTCCAGAAGAGATCTACAAAGATAGAGGCAAAATTTCGGGAGAGGAGAGAAGTTGGGAGTGAGGATTGAAGATGATAACTGTCGCAGTTGATCTGGTGGCGTTAAGGGTACAAGTGGACTGGAATGCGATGACAGATCACCTAGGGAACAAGGAATTCAGGTTGGATGGCTGTTCCAATCTGACAATGTCACAATCTACAAGGTCTGATGTCACCAAAAGTAGTAACTCTGAATCTTTTGGAATGATGGAGTTCACGGAACTCCGAGGGCAAATTGCAGGTCTGGGCAGCTACAGGGTGGGTCTGAGCATCCTTCTTGACAACCTTGAAGAACCCCTCATGGTGGGCTCCAGATGTAAGAATAATAAAAGATGGGGTAGGGTGAATAGGTTCATCCCAGGGGTTCTGTAGGGAAGGTTGTTAGTGTAGAAGGGTTTGCTGAGACTGACTGCAGTGCTGGAGAGTGGTCCAGATGATTCAGACAATGAGAATGACCTGAAAATGAATATTCCAGACTAGGAGGAGGTCTGGAGACAAGGAAATGATATTCTGGATAGAACGAGGTCTGGACAATGATACTGATGACGATGAGAGGCTTTGAGATGATGGGTGATCAGGGCAGATGAGTGCAAGATGATATTCTAGGAATATCAGTACAAAATTTATAGTCCAGGCATACCCAAGACTGTAACCAAGGAAATGACAGGTACATGTGGTACATGTCTAAACACATTGGAACACATTCTGAAAGTAAAAGATAAGGATAATCATCAATGAATAAGCAAGAAATGATAAGTCCAAACCAAAATAAAGGTATTTTGGGCCAAAACCAGCATAATCTGGACCAGATTACATAGATTTCTGGTCAGATAAGTGAATTTCCAGTTGGAAATCAAACCAGACTCAACTTGGATGTAAACCAGACCACATTGGATGGAAAGGACTGGACACCAGACCCTTGAGGACACCTAGAATATTGCAAAAGGAGGATTTATGAACGTAGAGAGCCACAGGCTCCTACATTGTGCCACTCAATTGTTGTTATGGACTTATCTTGGAGGCTCATAATGACCTTGGATATAAAGGTGTCTTTTCGGTCCAGACATGGTTGCTGTTGTGCTTCTGGTGGCCCATGTTGGTTGAAGACATTAAATGGTTCATCCAGTGTTATAGGGGTACATTTTTCACCCTTTCACACTGTCACATGACCTCAGCATGTCGGTAAACTGCTCCCTTGGGATAGAGTCCCAACTGACTCACTAGCCTCCAACACCACTCACTTGCCAGTCATTGCAAGTCATTGTACTTTGGTTTAGCTCATTATCTTATCTAATCTTGGATCTATGATCTAATCTCCTTCATTTGTCCTGGTTGACATAATTATAGAGTTCGTACTCCAATGTCTAGAATGTTACCATATGCTACGTGCACAGGCTAGGGCCAAGGGACGAACCCTAAGGCTGGGGCTATGCACTTCCTTTTCATTTCCACTCACAGCCTTGAGGCTGTAGCACTTCTCTTCCATTATGCCTCATGCCTCATGCCTTCCTTTAATCTCCGCTCCCACAGCCTCGAAGGCTGTATCGCTTCCATTCTGATGCACAGCTGATAGCGGGCTGTATATTACTTTGTCTATATAGAGTAGCGTATCGGTAGATCCATACCAAACATGTACACACCCTTGAGTAGTACTTAAGGGCTAAGACCCGCTCCAGTGAACTCCAGTTTAGTTCACTTGGAGTCTTCCCCAAAGCTTCTCTGCTACTCTCTTGAGTTTCTAGTCTTGATTGGCAACCTACAGCTTTACTAAGCTCTTTGGGTTGTTTCATCCAGACCTGTCATGAATGTCAGATTCGTCAGATCCAAAGGTTTCACATTCCACCTACTGTTCTGGTGGTTGGTGGTTTGTTTCATAAAGCACACATTGACATGATGGTCATGCTGCATTCCAGGGGTTACTGCTTCATCGTCCAAGCCTGGTGTGCCCTTACAGCATATCTGGAATGGCATATGTTCCATTCTGAAAATGCCTTGGCCATCACTTCTTTTATCTTCAAAGATATCCTTTGCCATTGGGGCACTGTCTCCAAGCTGGTTACTGACAATGGATCTGCTTTTGTAAAAGCTTTAGATGTTTTGGCTGTCCAGTTTGGCATCCGCCATATCTGGATCTCTCCCTACAACTCACAGGTGAACAGCGTGGTTGAATGGCATCACTTTGATGTCTGGAAGGCCATTGTCAAAAGTACTCTGGGGGAAAGTTCACTGGCCCTCAACAGCTCATTCTGTATTTTGGGCAGAGTGCATCACAATCCTCAAATCTACCGGACTCTCACCATACTTCATGGTACATGGTGTAGAGCCCCTTTTTCCTTTCGACCTCATTGAGACAACATTCTTTGTTCTGCTCTCAGACACTGATCTTTCTTCTAGATTGACCTTGATTGCTTGGAGAGCTCATCAGCTCCTGGTTTACATCTATCAAACAGTTCAAGGTGCATTTCAAGAACTGGATCAAAGATTTCGACTTCTGGTTGGGCGATCTCGTCTTAGTCTGGAACTCCCAGATTGAGAAAGAGTTAAACCAGAAAACGAAGCCAAGGTACTTAGGTCCAATGGTCATCCTTCGCTGGACTACCAGAGGATTGTATCTTCTGGCAGAGTTAGATAGCGCCATATCAAGGCTAAAGTATGCAGCCTTTCAGTTGCTACCTTACCACCCTTGGACGGAGGTTACAGTTCCGGTCACAGACCTTACCAGACTAGACAAAGAAGAGTTAGACGACTATGAAGCTGAAGAAGATGTTGAGTGCAAAGATGATCTTGACGCACTCCTCTCTTCAGAATAAGATTCTACTATATCCAATATGTCTATCTTATCCTGGGTTTAGTCTGGTGACCTCTATTTTACCCTGGTTTTCATCTGGTGATCCAATTCTCAACAAAAAAGATATCTGCTAAATTACAAAACTCACAAAATGGACACTCATTTGATAGTCCACATTCCCTTTCATCATCTCTCGAAAATGCTTCTGAAAAAGATTAAAAGAACAAAAACAACTGTCTCTTCCTCTCATTCTCATGTCTCTAACTCAAAATATATATAGATATCAAGCTTCTACTGTGCAATGAGATACAACATACATTTCAGATTGGTTTTGTTTCATTCTGGTTTTATCCGGTACCAGTGTTTTGGAATCCATGTAGGTATAGACTCGGAAGATGTCTGATGAAGCAAAGACAAGTGGTATCTCGTGCCTCATCAGTCTCATACCTGTTATCCTTCCATTTGTTTTCTTTCAACTTATCTTGTTTCATTTGAACTTTACAGATCACATGGAACTTGGACTTGGACTTGGACTTGGACTTTCTTGGACATGATTGGATTGGATTACTACACTACACAGGACATACACAACTATCTATGCACTGTACCCAGCTCAGATGGTGGCCATGTCAACAGTGAGACTGGCAGCCTTTATGTACAGATCCACCAGCATACTCTCCAGCACCTTGATGTGCCCCTGTAGGAGAAGCGCCTTGCCCTCCATTTGCTTGATAGTGCAGATTCCCTCATTGCACATCACCTTCAATGGCAGCAGCATTGGTGCTGTGGCCACACACAGGTATGATGGACCTGGCTTGTCTTTGTCCTTGCGCTTGTCTTCTTCATTGTCAGTCCCCAAGTCAATCACCTCGGACTCACATTGTTTCTGAGTGTTTCATGCTATGGTTTTTGTTAGTGGATGTCTAGCTGATCCAGTTTACACAACTCACCTGGGGCCTTCCCCTTCTCCTTCTTATCCTTCTCACTCGCTGCTCCTGCTTTCTTCCCTTTGATGATCCACTGTCCATGTGACTTGTTGCACTTCCCCTTCAATATCTTGCATGTTGTGCACAACTCCCCAGGAATCCCTTTGCAGGGGACCACCTTCCAGGCACATGCCTCACATGGATCCATGTACTGGGTGCATGACCTCTTCATGACTGGTTTGTTGTCCTTGTTGTCTTCATCCTTGTCCTTGTTGTCTGTCTGCCCTTTGACCTCAGGGCAACCACACTGTGAACAGTTAGTCATGACCTCAGGATCATATCTGGACTTGCCTTCATCTGGGGCAGTACTTGCATGACCACCTGAGTCTGTGCCACAGATTCTGCTTCCACCACCTTGCTGGTCTGCAACCTCATTTCCTTGACCCCTTCTCTCATGTCTTTGACTATGTTGGCAGTTGTCTGGCTCACTTTGACATCTGCTGTTTCAGCTTTCTCATGCTCCCATGCTTTGCATTGCTGTTCATGGTCTGCCTTCTTGGCTTCCCACTTGTCCATGAATGGCACGACTTCTCCCATCTTCTTGGTGACATGATTCTCAAGCTACACTTCAACTCCTGCATCCTTGGCCTGCACAAGGCATAGCCATGCATTTTCCTACTTGATGGTTAGCTCTGTACCACGCCTGCATCATGTGCCATGTACCACTGCATTTTTCCACTCAACCAGCCCCATCTCCAGCTCTTCTTTGAGCTCTTCCCTGTCGTCCGGAACAGACATCCTGACTCCATAGATGTGATCATTGGTGGCTTGGAGTTCTCATCATGTGAGGACTTGCAGGTCGTTCACAGGTTGTTCCTGAGCAAATGCAAGGAGGTCAGCAACTGAAGGCATAGTGGCAGTGTAGGAGCCTGTGGCTCTCTACATTCATAAACCCTCCTTTAGCAGTATGCTAGGTGTCCTCAAGGGTCCAGTGTCCAGTCCTTTCCATCTGATGCAGTCCAGTTTACATCCGAGTTGAGTGCAGTTTGATTTCCGACCAGAAATTCACTTATCTGACCAGAAATCTATGTAATCCAGTCCAGATTATGCTGGTTTCAGTCCGGAATACCTTTATTTTGGTTCGGACTTATCATTTCTTGCTTATTATGCTTATCCTTTACTTTTGGAACATGTTCCAATGTGTTTAGACATGTACCACATGTACCTGTCATTTCCTTGGTTACAATCTTGGGTATGCCCAAAATATAAATTTGTACCAATATTCCTAGAATATCATCTTGTGCTCGTCTGCCCTGATCACCCATCATCCCA
The DNA here is from genome assembly GCA_038089815.1 of Sutorius eximius. Lineage (NCBI taxonomy): Eukaryota > Fungi > Basidiomycota > Agaricomycetes > Boletales > Boletaceae > Sutorius > Sutorius eximius. The sequence goes on from JBBPLN010001087.1 coordinate 6,726, forward strand.
AAGCCTCTCATCATCATCAGTATCATCATCCAGACCTCATTCTATCTGGAATATTGTTTCCTTGTCTCCAGACCTCCTCCTAGTCCGGAATATTCATTTTCGGGTCATTCTCATTGTCTGAATCATCTGGACCACTCTCCAGCACTGCAGTCAGTCTCAGCAAACCCTTCTGCACTAACAACCTTAACTACAGAACCCCTGGGATGAACCTATTTGCCCTACCCCACCTTTTATTATTCTTACAGCAGATATTGTTGAGCGAGGTGTGGTGCAGTTGGATTGATGAGGTTAAAAGTTGAAATGAATATGCAATGCGACATGCAAATTTAGCCAGGCAAGAGTTCACAGGGTCACATGACTGACTGGGGACAGTCAGTATTCAAGTCCTCTGTAGATGTAGAGAGTCATAGCTCTCTATGTTTGTATCCTTGTTTTTCAGATCCTTTTCAGATTGTCCCTCAAGCATCCATATCATGTCCAGAGTCCATCTGACCCAGTTCTGAGTGATCCAGTTTACTTGGTGCATATCCAGATAATCTGGTTTTATATCCATTAGTCTGGTCCAGGTCAGATTTGATCTGGTTGGTATTTTGGTGTTTGGACTTCATCCCCTTGCTTATGTTTCATATGTTTCACCCATCTTGGACATTCTTACATGCTTTGGCACTTTTGTTATGCTACATGCACTCCTGGTCGTCACTATAGACACAGTCTCAGGTGTACCCAGACTATAAAAGCTGTAGGATGACTAGTAGAAGTTTTATCTCATCTTAGTTCCTCTCCAAAACTGTCAGATTCAGCCTTCAGTCATTCACCATTGACCCTGCTCAGTTCTTGACCTTGTCCAGGTCTCTTTTTGCCTAAAACCTCAATATCCAGATTTCATCATTGTCTGGATTTCATTCTACTTGTTTCTCTGTCGTTCTGGTCCCCATTCTCATCCAGATTATCAGCAATGCGCTTGGTTCTGTTGAAGCAAACCCTTTTTACCATACATCCTTATCGACAGGACCACTAGGACAAGCCTATTTGCCCTACCCCACCTTTTATGTTTCTTACAACATGATCAAGTGGCTATACACCCAACATGGATTGCTAAATCCAACATGATGCACTACAATGCACAAGCACAGTGGCAGGCACTGCAAGACATGTGGACAGGTGGACCATAACAGGCACAATGGCAGGCACTACAAGACATGCAATGCACTATGGTGAATAAGCACAGTGGACAGGTGGACTGTGACAGGGATGGCAGGTACTACAAGACATGCAATGCACTATGACAGGCAGACCGTGTCAGGCATGGCAGCAGGCACTATGAGACATGCAAACAGGTGCACTATTATGAACAACCAGTTTTATGCACTACAATGCACAAGCACAGTGGCAGGCACTGGGAGACATGTGGACAGGGGGTCCATAACAGACATGGCAGCAGGCACTATGAGACATGCAATGCACTATGGTGAACAAGCACAGCAGCAGGCACTACAAGACATGGGGACAGGAAAACTGTGATAGGGATGGCAGGTACTACAAGAACACACAGATGGGCAGACTGCGTCAGGCATGGCAGTGGGCACTATGAGACATGCGAATGAGTGCACTATTATGGACTATGGTGCACAGGCATGGTGGTGGGCATGTGAATGGGCACACTATTATATACAACCAGTTTTATGCACTACAATGAATGCACAACCACAGTGGGTGCTGTGAGACACACAGACGGGGGACTGTAACAGACACAGTGGCAGGTACTATGAGACATGCAATGCACTATGGTGGACAAGTATGGCAGCAAGCACTGCAAGACAGGCAGATCATGACAGGCATGGTGGTGGGCACTGTGAGAATGGGTACACTACAGGACATGATGATGCACTATGGATGCACTACAGGACAGGATGGTATTATGCACTACAGGATGGTGGTGGGTACTATGAGACACATGCGGGACTGGATGGTATTATGCACAATGGAATGGTGCACTACAGGGGACAGGATGGTACACTGTTACATGTGGGCCACCCAGATACGCTTTTCTTTTGCCATGTCGTACTTTTACCTGCCTTGTTCCATTAGTGACACTTTCCATAGCCTCACCTGGGATTCCCCTGGGATTATTCTCTATCTCTACGGACACCGCCTCCTAAGGCTATTCTCATTACATAGCCTTGTGATCTTCTTTACCAGTATCTTGGCCTCATCTTGATTGTTACCTTCCACACTGCCTCCATGGGCTGTGTTTCATTTCGCTACCTTTTACCACAGCCTGCTGTGGAACCCTATGCCCAGTGTAGTACTTAAACCTTAGTTCTTCGACCATTTTGGACTAAGCTATTTCCCCTCTGTCTTACCTACTGCTTTGCAATCCATCTAGCTTCCTCCTTGTCTCACCCCCAGGATGTAATGGTCGCTAAGTCCACCCAAACCTTTGCAGCAGCCAAAGGGGAATACTCTCATTGCCAGAGTAACTCTTCATAGCACTAGGCCTTCGCACTCTTTGCACTCCAGGGCTAATCTTTGCCTTCATACCTCGCCCTCGATCTCAGAGGCTACACTCGCCCCTACCAGGGTCAAGCGTAACAAAGGAAATAGCTTAGCTCTATAAGCAGCTATCATCATCATATGCCGCCACCATATCTCACCAACCAACCTCCAACCCCTGCTGGGGACGCCCTCGTAACCCGGAACCACCCACTTCGGATAGTTCTAGGTCTCCTCCTCGCTCCCCCTCTCCTGTCGAAGACCCAGACAACCCTCTAACCACTCCTCATGAGCAAGAAGAAGCAGTCACCCTCTCCCACGAACTTTCCGCAACTCTTACACTCCCCTGCGTTCCTACACCTCCATCTCCTACCCCCACTCATTCAGTACCAGTCCACCCCTACCAACAAGCCCTCCAAACCCCTCACTCTACCACCCCACCATCCATCCGTAACCCTACCATTGTAACCCCTGGAGGAACATCCCTCTCCGCACACCCCCCCACAGGAACAATGACAACCAAACCCACCGAACTCCACCTCAGAAGACCCGACCCCTACGACGGAAACTGCACCAAAGCAGAAACCTGGATCACCACTGTATAATTTTACCTCCATATAAACACTGCCATCTACGACACAGATGAAAAACACATTGCCTATGCACTCTCATACATGACTGAAGGGTCTGCCCTGTCATGGGCTGCCACCTTCTGAAAAAAGGCCATCACTGGAACCAAAGTAACCTTTGGAACCTTCAAAAAGTTCATTGAAGATTTCCTGAAAGCGTTCAAACAAGGGACGGTAAACACAGCCATTCATTGGCTCTTCATCACACGGATGGAATCCAAAGGACGAGGGAACTGGACTCCCTCCCTTGCCAAGTACACAGCCAATTTCCAAACAAAGGTAGTCGAAGCAGGCATCACTGAACACAACGCCCTAATCAGCTACTACACACATGGCATCCCACTG
>JBBPLN010001088.1:0-10189 GCA_038089815.1 Sutorius eximius
GCGCATATGAATGGTATTTGTGCGGAGACTGTAATCATCTCTTCGGTTCCCAGTAACTGCGGAGCAAACCATGGAGTACCCATTTGATTGACGAGACCCGAGTTGCCATCCGAAACGAGTTGGCAAAAACGTATAAAAAGGCTCACACCTCAAGGGATAGACCAACTTTTGTCCAGCATGTTCATCCGTTCTACTCCTCTTTTCGTTGCATTTTTCACCCTGGCTGGAGCCATGGTAACTACCAACAACTGGCAATGCAACAACTGGTTGGCATGCTGCCAGTCAGCCCAGAATGCAAGTCGCAGTGTTGTCCGTTGTCGAACCGTACTGATGGTTTCGCAATTAGAGCCCCACTGGATGGCAGGGATCAAACTGTGTATCCATGTGTTTGAATCCTGGTGGGCAATGTGCTGGTTACAAGCTCTGCTGCAGCCAGACTGTGAGTAGCCATAATTACCTATTCTGACAACAAGGTGATCTGAGATACGTACACTACAGTACATGGGGACCGCAGCCAGATGTTCTCAGCCCATTACTGACTCGGGTTATAACCCTGAATTTTTGGTATTATAAATTTGACTTGTCGAAGAGATGACCATTGATTATGTTTCTGCCCTATCCACAGGACCAGTAAAGGCTGTCTTTGCCTTTGTCACCTCCATGAGAGCTATGTAAAACAGGCTTTGGCATGTACGATATTAGTCTCGGGGAACAATATATTGGTTGGGGCTTAGTATGTGGTGAGACCATTGGTTCCGAGGTTATATAGTGAGCAATGTGGTTGTGGATCTGGGTTTCAGGATCCGAATGAGTCATGACAGTGGAAGCAACGCGGCTGGGAGCCATGGCTTCCGCGAACAGCAGCCGCACATAAATTTCGTCGTGGTGTCAAGTCGGCTAATTTCCGCCTCCCGTTACGGCCCACTGAATGATAAAAGATCATTCTATTACAGCAAGCCCCGGATATGGCAGCGTTTTGCCTCCCGACTAGCAATGTCACGAACTTACACCCCGCATCGTCCCTGCCCTTTACTGTAGCAGAGTGTTCTCACGGAACCGAACTCCTATCTCATCGACGAACGTCAAGGCCTCAATTTAGACCACCTTCTCTCTCGCACATCTTCACCAATAGAGATGAGGGAACCTTGCGATATTCGGATAGCGTGGCTGCGCTGTTCTGAGAGATGCAGATCATTGCACGGATGTCGCAGCTGGTCGAACGACGCCAAAGGGCACCAGTGAAAGGGTAAGATGGGGAATGAACCGACACATCCAAGATACGGTCGCCTGGTGGAACAGTCGAGACGTCGGAGAATCACATAGATGCTCATTCGTTTGTCCTGTGCACGGTTGGTGGAAAAGTCATTGAGCTCAATAAGGGGACACAACCATCTCAAATAGAAGAGGGTCACGTTGCGAGGATATTGGATCCATCCATGATCTTCTTTGCTGAAAACCAACGCTGTGAATGACTCGTCCTGGCTACTTTTTTTTCCCGAAAAGCAAAATGACTTTACATTGAGAGTTTTTCGGTAGTAGGTACAGTAAACCTTAGCGACACTTTCATGGTTTGCGAGGGCCTGAATATCAGATGAGCAGGTATGGGCCGTGACAGTCGATACAAACGATCAACGGTGAGTAAGACCGCTCACACAAAAACGCATTCCACCAAGAGTATATGTACTCACGTGCTCGTCACCTAATACGACCAGTTTCCGTGGTACCTACGCACTGTTCACGTTGCCATCATCTCTCTCAGCTATGCCTCCTTGAGTCCTTGAGCGTGGTACAAAGTGGGTTTCAAAGTGTGGTAGATAGGCGACTACATTGTCCTGATAGGCAGTTCAAAATTATCAGAAAAGAACACGGGCACTGATAAATAGCGCGCGGTTTGGGCATGCTGTTCGTAGAGGGCACCAGAGCGAGGCCACACGTACGTTCGACCCACCTAAAGCCAAATGTATAACACACCATGTCATTGCAAAACTGCCCGCTCTTGCCCAGCCAATGTTGCCAGTTGGTCCGCCCAGGATGAGACTCTGCGCCAGGATCTTGACCTGGTTTATGAACTCCTAAATTGACAAGACATGACAAGACAAGAAAAAGGCGAACAGACCTCGAGTCTATTGCCGCTGTGCCAGTGGGGGCTAATAGCCTCTCTGCGATCGACCGTTCTGAGGCCGATGGATGAAGGGCATGTATCCCTGCGCCTCAAAATCGGCACTGAAAAGTTCAAAATCAACAAAGTGAGCCCTGCCTGGCAGGCAAGACGTGGATGACTGCGAGGTGAGGAAAGAACAGATCCAAACGTTATGGCAGCTGCTAGTCTGGTGCCCCATGAACGTGAAAAGACTCTCACCAAGCAATGGCAGTCGGGTGAAGTTGTTTGGTCACTACATACAAACAAGTTCAGCGCTTTTATCATGCCAACGCAAACGTTCATTTGGTGTTCCTCCTTGAGCCAGACGGAAATACACCTGACTTGGTCTTAGCGCGGCGAGGCTCAAGCCCTTGCTCCTCACGAGTGTGACCCGGTTCACGTTTCATCCTCCAGGTATCTTCTACTGTCGTCGGCGGCTGAGCGCAGCCACGAACTGTACGGGATGCGATTGCTGTTGTAGGGACCTGACTTGTGGCAAGCCCCCCAGTATTGCGAACACCTTGCTTGCTCCCTCTCCGTGATGGCGAGCCATTCTGTCAAACAGCCAAAAATTGTCGACCCGTATGTCCAGGCCTCCACGTATGGCAATTTTGCCTCGGGAACACATGTGACATGAAGTCTACCATAACTTCCATGGTCTGTTCAGAACATGCTGTGAGACATCAGTTTCCTGCCCTCGTATGAACGCCCTGTTGCTCCATGCTGAACATTTCTCTAGTAAGTGGTGCCATTTGATGTCCATCCGAGCAATGAACGGTTATTATCCACAATGTGTCGAGATTACCGAGTGCTAACACCGAACATTTGGGGCCAACCATTTCGTATATTTCCCTCAATTCCGAGTCACTCCGTGTCCTGATACTATCATCCAAAGTCAATGAAGCTTACCATATGACCCATCTGATCCCCGTTGCCATTGGCCTTCCATTATTCAAGATGGTGTACATTATCAGCATGGAGCATCAAGATACATGTGCAGAGAATGTGAGTCATATGCACAAGGAAAATAAATATACATAAGTCAGCTATGTGAAGAAATCCATTCTCTATTCTTTACTGATTTCCTACTTGGCACCCCAAGTATCTGTCTGTGGTTTCTACCTAGTCCCTGTTTAAGCCTGACACACAGGATTTTTTTGATCCAATCTTTCAGGTTGTATTGCCCTGGAGTCTGAGTCGCCTGCATCACCTCCCACAGGGTTAGAGTCCTCTACAACATCTGTGAATGCAATTGTAGACATGGCAACATCTCTGCTGGTGATGGTATTTGACCCCACACCAAACCCAGTGTCTATTCTGAGTCCTTGCCAGCGACCATGAAGGTTGTGCTCATACAGTGCCCGCAGGCCAATGACAAGCCGAGGTGCCACAACACATATGGTTATGGAACCCAACACAGCCAAAGAAGGCAGTACTGTGCTGTTTGTTCCACTTCCAATCATAGAAGGTAGATAGAAAAGCCTGTTCCTACCAGTTCAGATGAAGTTGGCAGGGTGATCAGTTTTGATATGGAATTCAGTAAGTGAGAGACATACACAAGGAAGTAAAGAATTCCATCTCTTGTGAGTTTTTGCATATACTGATTAGGCTGCCACAATTTAGTTGCCCTGTACATCTCAAGTGATTGCTTCAGGGTTTGAACAATAGCAAGAACCAAAAGTGTAATCCCAAGTAGAAGTTGTGGGATTTGAATATAGATAGAGAGGTTGGGTGATCCATGGATGGTGTATATGTTACAAAAAGCAATGGTAACAACTTCAACAGCTGTGACTTGAGAAGAGGATGCCAGAAAGGATACCATCTCAGTGAGATTGGATTAATGAAACAGTTTAGGTCAAGACATACTTGGGGGGATTGTTTTGGGATTGTAATAGATGCCTACAAAAATGAAGGAAAAAACAACCTTTGGTGTGTACATGAGGAGAAGGATCCAAAGGATCCTCCTGGATTGATTCCACATTGCATAGACACGTAGAATCATTATCACTGTAGTCAAGATCATGGCATGAGAAAAAGGGACCAGGAACTACAGTAACTTACAATCAGCAGCATCAGAAAATATTATAAACATCCAAACAGTTGCAAGGTATGTTGTAGTGCCTTTGAAATCACCAAGTCTCATGTTAAGGATGGAGGTAATAGTAAATAAATACACTCACACCTATGGGATTGTCATCATTGACTCATCAACACAAGATTTCAATCAGGGTTTAGATGTATACCAGTACATCTATGAAAATAGAGATGATCAGTGTTTCTATTCAATGATGTGGAACAGAATGACCAACTTTTGAGGAGACAGCAAGGAGAGGAGTACCAACTATGAAATGATGCAATAAGAATTATTATCCTTCATTTAAAGTTGAACATACCAAGGGCATTCAGGCTTGAGTATAGAGTTGTGTCAGCCAGGTAATTTGATACAGTGATGACATACATGGCCCAGCAGAGACCAACATAGCGAGTCTATAGAATGTCTAGCTTTGAATATGTATATACCATGAGACATATCAGGAGCCTTTGCACACACCAGAACAAAAATTGTAGAGACCCAGGTCCATGGTTTACACTGTGATGCTGTCAATGTCCTAGTCTTTGCTTCGTAACTGTTCGGGCTGCTCCGCACCCAAATATAATCAATCTTTGGATACTGTCAGTCAAAAGAGTGATGTTACTACTCGAGCATAGGATGACATACCTCTCCTTGAATGGTGAGGACTGTAGCGGAGATCCCGGATTCGAATAATCACTTCGAGAAGAGGGAATGTGAAGGTGTATAACTCACAATAATCATGTATAACGGCGGCGAAAATAACAACTGGGTTAGTCCGTGAGAGTCATCATTCGCCGGAAGTACACATGGCACATACAGGATCTATAGTTTCCCATCTGGAGAAGCTCCACAGTAGAAGTGAAGTCGGTGGACATGTTAAGTAGTGATATATCGAGTTTGACAGCGAGCGGTGGGTGAGGGTCGAGAGAACGGAGCTTCAGCCTTGGGAATTCCTTTGTATCGTCGACCCGGTGTATAAAGTATTCGTTTCCATGGGTGGTGTAGAGCCCTTTAAGATTCGAAATCGGACAAGGACACGATTTGATGCGGCCTGATGGAAGGGCGCTGACGGAAGGCGATGTGGGACGACTCCGTGACTGTGCAGGGGTGTGCGCCGCGTTATCTATTAACATCCCGAGCGTGCTTGTCAGAGTGCGTGCCGCTCAATAATTCGAGCCCAAAGATCTAGCCTCTAGGTTGACCTGACCTGCGGGATCAGCGGACCGTTACCTGAGTACATGGCACAAATACGAGGATGACGAGATCCATCGTACGGCGCCAACTTGGACGGGCCAAGCAGGCCATGTCGGAGTCAAAAAAGAACCGATGGATGCCTAGAGATGTTGTTCACCTGACGTGATTCATCATCATTTCAGCTGCCACTCTGCAGTTCCTGCAAGAGGCAATCGAACTCGGCGTGTAATGAGCGGTAGCCAGTTCAGAGCAAAAAAACATTCAGGCTCCGATATCAACCATACTAATCGGAACCAGACAGTACTGCGCAATGGTAGACGTCCGGTCCCGAGCGGTCGACAGTAACTCCGGGGGGGAGGTGAGTCACGAAACATTGCCAAAGTACTGCGAATGGACGAGACACGACGTCTCCAATACATCTCCACCTTTGAAATGCAGGGTATATGTATATCGTTGAAATTAATACACGACCGTTCGTCTAGCGTAAGCACCATCCATAAGGATGTTCCAGTCCACAGGGCGCAAGGGATACGATGTCCCCACGTCCCCACACCCACACGGGGTGAGTGGTCAAGGCGTCGTTCCCCCCCAACAGCGTAAACCCCCTCTCCCCACTCCCGCGCGGCGACGTCGGCGATATCGGAGAGTGTGGATGCGAATGCGAATGCGACAACGACAACGATCCCTGCCCCTACCCCTGTCCCTCGGGCCCACCCCCACTCGACGACCGCGCATGTGCAACGTACCCCCGGGGCATCGTCAGCATCGGCACCGACACAGGTGGCGCACCCCTGGCCTGCTGTCGGTCCTCGACGCTAGCCACGGGGGAACTGGGCACGTCGTCGAACGCTCCCGGATGAATGCTAATTTCGATTCCAAAGTCGTCAGTAATCTCGCGCGGCAGGGGCCGTTCGACCATCGCTTCGAGGAGCTGGGAGTGAAATGGGGCACGATTGGTCAGATCACAGGATGGGACTCATCATGGGAGATTGGTGGCGATACATGCGAGCGTCAGTGTGGGTCAGTGGAACGAAGATGGACATACCTCACGTCAAAGATTCTCTCCCGCATATTCCTCCTCCATCCCCTCAGGACCCAACAACACGGTTCCCTTGCGGAATATCTCCCCCTCCTCAATCCAGTCTTGAACCTACCAAACAGCGTCAGCGTGAGCGCATCGAGATCGCTCGCACGTACCTGTCCGTCGGGGACGTGGCCTGCAAGACAACCTGCTCGCCCTCCTCCACATCCACATACCGGTGATCATCCTCGTCCTCCGACTCGGTAATCATAAACGTCGGACTCAACACCTTCTCGGGCTCCTCGGGCTCGGGCTCCGCACGGGCCTTGCCCTTGTCCACGCGCGGCGTCAACGGGGAGCCATCTTTCCCTCCATCAGGGTGTGCGATCCCCCCGAGTCCCTCGAGATGAATCTTGAGCCCAAGCCCGTGCACGACCTCCCGCAGGGCTGCTTCCACGCGTCCCAACGCATCCACACCGCCATTCAACCGATCACACAGATCAAGCATCCACTCGAGCTTGGACTCGCCCGCAGCGGTCGTCGCGCTCGACTGGATCTGCATCGTCAACGCCTCGATCATCTCATGTGTCTTAGCTGAACCCAGACCCCTTGAGATGGCGATCGGATCCGACGGAGAGGTACTCGAGGGTGCCAGGCATGAGGAGTGCATGCAGGATCGGTTTCAGCTTCTGTCCGGGGATCTGAGTCAGCAGACGGGGAGAGAATCGATGTACGCACCGTCTCCTCGAGGTCTCAATATTAAACACGCCCGAGAGAATAGTAGTAGCCGTCGGGGTAAGCTGCACCCCCGACAGATCCACAGACCGCGGTTTGGTCCCTGACGTGCGCTACGAACCCGTCAATAAATGACCTCCGCTCAGACATGGACCCAACCGACCTTGAACGCAGCGGATACGGCCTGATCCAGGGTCTCCTCCCGCGAGGCACAACATTCCCTATAAAACGACTCGACCTTGTCTAGGTTCCACCACGGTTCGGTCGAGTTAGGACTGATAGAGATCTCTCTGACAGTCCGTCGACACCGTTCCTACTCTTTCTCCTCGACCGCCCGTTTTTCGTCCCTCAGGGATGATGTCGATGGGGGTTGACCCCCGATATCGGGTAAACGATCGCAAGGTGGGATAGGGTAAAGTGGGCACATTTCAGTGGCTTTTTGGTGTCTTCTCATGCGGGTAGCACGGGCTGTGTGGGTTAGGAAACCCTTGATGCGGTTGAAGATGCCTGTCTGTGTGGGTGATGCTTGGAACACACCTCGAGTTTATTGCCGCTGTGCCAGTGGGGGCTAATAGCCTCTCTGCGATTGACGGTTCTGAGGCCGAAATGCATGAGGCGCATGGTATCCCTGCACCTCAAAATCACTTGCCTGCGGAGCTCGGCACTCAAAGATTTAAAATCAACAAAGTAAGCCCTCCCCAAGCACATGGGCGACTGTGAAGTGAGAAAGAACCAATCCGAACGTTATGACGGCTAGTCTAGTGCCCGTGAACGTGAAAAGACTCTCATTGAGCAATGATACACTCAGACCGAGGTAATGAAGTTGTTTGGTCACTACATACAAACATTAGGCTGATTTCAGCGCCACCAGCTGAGTGTTCCTCCCTGAGCCACTGGCAGCTGAAAGACCACACCTAACTTAGTCTCAACAGAGCAAGGCTCGAGCCCTTGCTCCTCAAGAGTCCTTAGCCATGCCAAATACGCCCCGCCTCCATCCTTCGATTGACCCAGCAGTAGTGCCGTCACGCGACCGACCGATATGAGGTGGTTGGCACTCGTGCTTCCCCGGCAACACTAGCGCTTCTCAGACTCGGTTCATGTCTTTCATCCTTAAGGTATCTTACGCTGTCATCACTGTCACGAACCGTACATGATGCGATTACTGTTGTAGGGGGCAACAGTGACCGGTGGTAAGTCCTCCAGTATTACGAACACCCTGCTTGCTCCCTCTCCTTGGTGGTGAGCCGTTCTATTGAACACTTAACAATCGTCGACTTGTGCTTCCAGGCCTCCATGTATGGCAAATTTGCCTCGGGAACACATGTGACATGAAGTCTACCATGACTTCCGTGGTCTGCTCAGAACACGCTGTAAGCCATCAGTTTCCCGCCCTCGCATGAACGCCCAGTCGCTCCACGCTGAACATTTCTCTAGTAAGTGTTGCCATTTGACGACCGTCCGAGCGATGAACGGTTATGATCTACAATGTGTCGAGATTACCGAGTGCTAGCACCAATCATTTGGGGCCAATCATTTCGAGTGCGCTTTGCAGTACTTCCCACCAACAAGACCGCGCGCCAGAGCAAGCATTACGCTAAGTAGGTGACCTTTCCCCTCGATTCCCAATCGCTTCGTGTCCTGATCATCCAAGGTCAATGAAGCTTACCATGAGCTATCCAATCCCAGAGATCAATGTTCCGACAGTCATCATTGGCCTTCCATTTACTACCCAAGGTGTAATCATAATGAGATGTTCATTCGAGATGACATACATTGTCAGTGTGTAGCATTGAGGTACGCACGCAGGGAACACGAGTCATATGCACAAGGAAAATAAATATACATGAGTCAGCTGTTCGAAGAAAACCATTCTCTACTCTTCACCAACCTCCTACTCAGTACCCCAAGATCTGTCTGAGGTTTCTACCTGGTCCCTGTTTAAGCCTGACACACAGAATTTTCCCGAGCCAATCTTTCAAGTTGTATCGTCCCCGAGTCCGAGTCGCCTGCGTCACCTCCCACAAGGTTAGAGCCCTCTACAGCATCTGCGAATGCAATTGCAGACACAGTGACATTTCTGCTGGTGATGGTATGTGACCCCACACCAAACCCGGTGTCTATTCCGAGTCCTCGCCAGTGACCATGAAGGTCATGTTCATACAGCGCCCACAGGCTGATGACGAACCGAGGTGCCACAACACATATGGTTATGGAACCCAACATAGTCAAAAAAAGCCACACAGTGCTGTTTACTCCACTTGCAACCATAAAAGGTACATAGAAGAGCACATTCCTACCAGTTCAGAGGAAGTTGGCAGGGTGATCAGTTTTTGTGTGGAATTCAGTAAGTGAGAGACATACACAAGGAAGTAAAGAATTCCATCTCTTGTGAGTTTTTGCATATACTGATTAGGCTGCCACAGTTTGGTTGCCCTGTACATCTCGAGTGATTGTTTCAAGGTTTGGACAATAGCAAGAACCAAGAGCATAATGCCAAGTAGAAGTTGCTGGATTTGAATAAAGTAGGCAATTGATCCAAAGATGATGCCAAAAGGAGTCATGACTTGAGAAGAGGATACCAGAAAGGATACCATCTCAGTGAAGTTGTATAAATGAAACAGTTTTGGTCAAGACATACTTGGAATATATGTGTTGGGAATGTCATAGATGATTATAAGAGTGAAGGAAAAAATAACCTGTGGTATATACATGAGGAGAAGGGCCCAAAGGACCCTTCTGGATTGATTCCACATTGCATAGACATGTAGAATCATTATCACTGTAGTCAAGATCATGGCATGAGAAAGGGGACCACAAAGTACAGTAACTTACAATCAGCAGCATTGGAAAATATTGGAAACATCCAAACAGTTGCAACATTCATTATAAAATCTTTGAAACCACCAAGTCTCATGTTGAGAATGGAGATAATAGTAAATGAATACACTTACACCTATGGGATTGTCATCAACATAACTTTTCAATTGGAGTTTAGATTTCATACATCTATGAAAAGTGGAATGTT
>JBBPLN010001089.1:0-10187 GCA_038089815.1 Sutorius eximius
CGCGAGCTGGAACCACAGCCAATCCTCCGTGGTAGTCGTGACCTGAGGCACCGTACGCCTCGAGGGTTCCAAACGGCCCATGAGCTTGTATAGCGCAAGTTTGAACGGATCTGCCGAAGCAGAGTGCAACATGTGTGCGTTATAGACGGTCTGTAGGTGGTCTCTGTGCGGTTTTGACAAACTATTGGTAGATGATGAGATGTCGGATTTGTCAAGTACATGGTTTTCCAGCGTACCGTCTATCTGGAGACTCAATCCAAGACTTGAAGTGGCTCACAAAGCTGGCTTCCCTGTGGTCGATAGCCGCCTGAGATCGGAGTGCCTCCTCGAGGGCTTCCTGTGCATGCCCCGTACGCACGAGGAAATACAGCTTGGCCCATAGGGGCTGGCCTGCCACAAGCTAGAAACGCATGTCAGAGCAAACCGTTAGAAGTCGCGCGCAACCTACCTCTATCCGCTCTTCCCATTCTCCATTTTTGTAGTACTTCATCAATAGATACGCCCGAATCTTGTTCGCGATGCTCGGGTCGCCTCCAAGGCGTGCTTCCATAGGCCTCGACTGAATCGATCGGTCGACGACGTCCCAATACTGGTCCTCGAGTGCCCCTCGAGACCCTTTGGCAATCTGAGTCCTCAACGCAGACGCCTCACGGGAATCCAAATCCGCAAGGTACACACGTGCATATTTTCTCTCGAACAAAGGTGCATTGAGGATGTGAGCGCCTGCGTGTTCGATCGGAGGAAGAGCAGGGGGTTCGCCAGTGATTTTTGCGAGGACGTGAAAGTTGAACATCATGTGAGACGAAGAGGCCTGACAGAGATGTAAGCGCCAGGCGACAAGACAAAGGAGAATTTGCGTTCTTACCTCGGCATTGAGGCTTGCGGCGGCCTGCACAAATAGATGGATGATTGGACATGAGGTTCCCCGTAGTCTCGCTGCGTTCAGCTCCCCGACCGCACGATCATACGCCATCATCTTGCTTTGCATTTGCAGTGTCAAGCTCGGGCCCGTGCTTGCCTGTCAATCAAAGATCTCGGAATGGAAAATACTGCAAACTAGCACGTCACGCACAGCGAGGCTCCCTCTTGCATGGAAGCTCTTCTTCATCTCAGCCAACGCCTTGTTGTCACTGGTCGAGCGACCCCCGAGTTCCTCAAACACCCGTCTCTTTTTTGCTTCCCAGTCTTTCCTGCTACGGTCTTCGAGGAGCTGATAGAAATCCTCCTGCGTCTCTCTCCTACCCTCTTCGATCGTGGATATGAGATTTTGTTCGTGTGCATGGCGGAGGTAGCCCGCGACGTCCGTGTCTTGGAGGGGTTGTAGTGGAGAGAATGTCGTGGACGTGTTCAGATGTGCTATCGAACTCGCCAAGGCGGGCGCATCGACGTGCGCCTGTGCTAATAGATAGTTCCTACATGCGCGACTGTCAGGGCTGAAGACGGACGGGTGTGGCACATGGCTCACGCTCTATCGGTGTCTGTCGGTGCACTTGGTTGGCGAGAGACAAGCCTTCGAGACTGTGCCTCGATCTGGTCGAGGGAGAGGTTGACCGAGGGTAGGTCGGGTCTCGAGAGATGGGTGTTGAGCGCCCTGGACGAGTTGAGGAGAGAAGAAAGGTCCGAGGCGAAGTTGGTTGACATTTCGTCGTGGTCGTCGTGGAGCTAGTGTGTTTGATGTGCGACACGCTGGTGAATGGGGACGACGTCGACGTCGAGGACAAGGAGTAAAACGCGGGTCCCAATTTGGTTACTACACTACGGACATCGCGAGTCTAGCATTCTCGTCGACCTCTGCGAACACGACCTTGTCTCGTCCGAGAAAAAAAAAAAAAACAACACCCGTCTCTAGCAAGTGAAGACAAACTCGGGCTTTGATCAAGAACACGGAAATGAACGCGACTGGATATTACAGCAGTTTCTAAATTTGTACACGTTCAAAGTACACCTGAACCTCGCACGGGAAGCCCAGTCACCGACTTTCGCGTCTTGATGGGCAAAAAACCGCGAAAACCACTGCAAAGGCAGGGCGTATTCGACCCTCATGATGCGACACGCATCAATCACACCCGTCTCGGTGTATGGGACCTCTACGAGGAGAAGCACTCCGACATCCCGATCCCAGGCGCCTCGCGTCTAGAAACAACCTCGCAGATGCTTCAAGACTTCCCGTACGTGTGGAGAATGCTCAAGGACATATGCAGAATTCGACGTTGTTTGCTCTTGATCATTGCCTACCTCGTCGCCGAAGTAATTGCCTCCCTCATACCCGCAGTATCCCTCTGGTCAGTCCCACCCCCTTCAGACGTGTCATCCTGTTCACACCCTCACCAGGTATTCTGGAAAGCTTCTCCTCCTGGTATGTTTCACCTCACGTATATCCGAACGCGTTGTTGGACGTTGCACAGGTCGAGACTGCGGTCGAGACACGTACCGTCGATCGGGACGTTCTTTTCCATGTTGCCGCAGGACGTGTCGCTTGTACAATAGCGGAACGTCTCCTACAATATCTCAAGCATCGCACATCTTACCCGCTCAACCTTGCAATTAAGCAATTCTACTCTACTCACATATTCCATGCCATGGCACGACTCGACCTTCCCACCTTTGAGGATCCCGCCATCCAGCGTCAACTCGAGGGTGCTTGGTCCACGTCCCTGAGGTCCAGCGTAGCATGGGAGACCATCCGAATGACTTCGAATCTTCTCATGACCGCAATCCGACTACTCTCACAGTTATCCGTTTTGATCAGCGTGCTGCAGAACCAGCAAGATGGAACTCTACTCGCCCTCCTCGCCTTCTCACAATCATTATTCCAATGGTTCGGTAGCAGGCTCCCGGGGTTTAATTCTTTAGGTGCTCTCCATCTTGCTAATCACATGCTACCGTTCTCATACTCATCTTGCGATCAGTGTGGGCTGCAACGACCAAGGATGAAGATTACATCCGGATGCAGGGCTACAAACACGTCGTGGATAATCCTATCCACCGT
Source organism: Sutorius eximius (assembly GCA_038089815.1). Taxonomy (NCBI): domain Eukaryota; kingdom Fungi; phylum Basidiomycota; class Agaricomycetes; order Boletales; family Boletaceae; genus Sutorius; species Sutorius eximius. Next base: position 2,990 of record JBBPLN010001089.1, read on the forward strand.
AAAGAAGTAGTCGCTGGCTCTCTCGGCGGGCATTTGACAAAGCGTATACATCTTCTTGTGACGATTCGATGAGATTTTTGCTAATCACCAGCAGTATATCAGGATGCTGCCAATCACGTCGGGGATGACGCAGGCGACTTTTACGATATGAAATTCGCGCACTCCATTCGGGATCGGTTGTCACTCATGTCGATTCTTCGCGAGCCGATGCGCGAGCTGCCGCAGGTTCGTGCATTTATCTCTTTTACATCAACTGTCTATTCATCCCCGACCCAAGATCGTATTCACCTTGAGAGCTGTTCAATATCCCGCATCGATACCAGTTTCGATCGCTTCCCTCACGCTCATCAACCATACCGCCAACATGTTTAGCGGAAGCCTCTTTGCTCTCTTTGGAGAATCATTTTCCCTTGCGCAGCAGTTTGCGAGCGTACGGAAGCTATATGAAATATCTAATATTCGCAATAGAGTCGTCGATGGGAGTGTACCCTTTCCTGAGAATCAGCAGGACCTCCGCCATGGCATTGCAATAGAGTTTAGGCGCGTATGGGCGTGTATCGTGTCGATAATCTGACCTCATGTGTTCCCAGAAATGTATCTTTCCAGTACCCCGGCTCAGAAGATTACGCCCTGCGTAATGTCTCATTCAAAATCGGAGCTGGGCAGCTTTGCGTAGGCTCTTCCATGCATGCGTACGTATCGTCATTCACTAATACCCGTGCAGGTCATCGTCGGCGTGAACGGCTCAGGGAAAAGTACGATCTTGAAACTGATCTCACGCATATACGACCCTACCGAAGGCACGATCTTTATTGACGACAAGGACATCAAAACACTTAAACTCGACGACTTACGTCGTGCCATGTCAATTTTGTTCCAAGACTACACCCACTTTCCGCTCTCGGTAGGTTCCCAGCTTCCTTCCTTTGGTATCCTTCACAATTTGCACCCCTATCAGATCAAGGAAAACATAGCCCTCGGAAATCCTGACCTTGCACCTGACGACGACAAAGTACGCGAAGCAGCGCGCCTGGGCGGCGCCGAAGAGTTCGTTGACAGGCTACCCGAGGGATTCGACACCTACCTCGATCGGCCCGTGCAGGACTACTACTCTGCCCTGCCCGAGGGCACCATGATGCTATTCGGGCGCAAGGTGGACTACACTCGCGTTCGTGGCGCGGGCGCGATGCGCTCGACGGACGCGTCGACGCTGAGTGGGGGACAAATGCAACGGCTAGCTGTGTACGTCGTCTGATGACGCTCCCTCATGGATGTGTTGCTGACGTTGACCCCGTCTGACCCATCTAGTTCGCGGACGTTCATGCGCTCGCTCGTTTCCGAAACAGAACCCTCCGTCGGCCTTCTCCTTTTTGATGAACCGAGCGCCTCGCTCGATCCGCGCGCGGAACACGGTGCGTTGCATGTACCCCCATTGCCCACCGGGTTAGCTCACCTCCGTCCAGATTTGTTCGAGAGACTACGCGCGCTGCGGGGGAACAAGACAATGGTTTTCTCCTCGCACCGGTTCGGAAACCTGACGCGCCACGCAGACCTGATCCTGTACGTTTTCTCCTTCTCTTCCCCGAGTCCGCCTCTGATCGTTCCTATCCCGTCTTTTCTAGGTACATGGACAATGCTGAGATTCAGGAAGCGGGTACGCAGGAGGCGTTGTTGGCTCGGGAGGGCGAGTACGCGCGGATATGGAAGTTGCAAGCCGAGGCGTTTTTGTGATATACTAGCTATCTCTTGGGATTTGACATTTTGTGAAACCGTACATGACACATCGAAAGCGACGCAGGAGTATGCATGACGACCGATGGAGACGGTGCAATCCGTACGCTGCACGAAGCGTCGATCTCTACCAGGCCGAGCGATGATCAGACTATCTGCAGACGCCTCACGCTGTTGTAATCCCGGTCGAGGTTTGGCATGACCAACATTGTCCCAAACGGTAGTCTCATCGAGCGATAGCTCGGAGGGTTCGTATCTGTCGGTTATTATCTCGGGTGAACTTCAATTTCGGCCGGGGTTTATCATGTTTGATATCTATGACCACGAGGACTCGCTGCTCTCCAATTTCATAGAAGACGCAGTCGTACGCGAAGCTGGCTAACCCACATCCCCTCTCAGATACTATCGTACACGGGGAAAACCACATTAACTACTGGTAAATGGCACGGACTGTCATTGCCAGGATGACGACGATGATGGCGATTCTCTGCTTGGAATTCTTCCTTTCTTCATTCCTGGGTCCACCACCTGCCTTGTGGGTAAACCAGTCAAATCTGTACCCCAGGCATCCTATCTCCCCTCGCTCCACAATACCAACCACCCGTCCGCACTCACTGGCCATCCTGATCAGAGAGCCTTCTGCGATAGCCATGACCCACTTGGGACCAGAAAGCGTCGAATTAATGCCGGTCGTCCGGTGAGCATCCCGATGGAGATGGCGATACATGTCGTGAACCATGTTGCCGACGATAGTCGTGCTCGCGAGATGGAGCGCAAAAACGCATGGAAACGCGATGCCTGTCAAAAGGAACAGCGGTGATCCAATGCATACCAAGATGCAACTGATCAAGAACAATTCGCCGCTGTTCGGCGCATGGTCAATGTAAGACAGATCAGGATACAATCTGATCAAACCCCCATCGCCCTTGGCCCACATGTAAAAGCGTCGGTACGACCGTTTCCCCCCATCCCACCAGGGATGGGTGACGACGATAGCCGGAGCGGCATTGAATCCCTGCCCCTTCTCGGGAAACCACAAGTCTCTTTTACGTCGACAAAAGTCGATGTCTTCCCCTCCACCCGTCTTAGGAAACTGGAGATCAAACTCCACGCCATCGTCGATACGACGCGCAATGAAGTTTGCCGTCACCCCCCATGGCATGTCGGTCTCCCCCTGCATCTTCGCGGCGATGTCCCAGAAGTATGTGACGCCTGCCAAATGCACCGCGGTCGTAAAAATCGACTCGGCTGGAGGGAACTGCGAATTTCCGATGAAGCCGATTGCATTCGGGTTTGCGCGGATGGCTTTCTCGGCCTCAACGAGAAGATCTGGCTGTGGGACAACGTCATCGTCCAAGAAGAGGATCCACTCTGCAGCAGATTCCCCCATGCCCCGATTACGCGAAGCGGATGCGCCAAGGTTTCTTTCGTTGGTGCGGATGCGAACATCCGGTCTGGAAGCGAATTTGGTCCCGAGTTTGACGCGAGCAGATGAATGTGGGTCATCGATGATGATGATGAACATTGTGGTGCACATCGGGGAAGGCTTCAGATTCAATATGGGTTCCAAGAACTGGAGTTGGACTCGGAAGCTGGGTATCACGACGTCAAGGGTCAGCTTACGTGTGACTGCTGGACAACGCCTCAGCAGCCACTGCTCAGTGGTAGCTGTCGCTTTGTCCAAGGGGCCAAACGTCCACCCTTTTGCATGCTGCTGATGATATCGTGCGGATTCGCTGCCTCCGATCCCGTTCGAGATTCTCGCAGTGAACATTGTAGAACAGTCCCAGCGACGATAGAGCTGGTATAGGAAGGGATCGCCATCTTGATTGACGAATGTTTCTGGAATAACGTCTCCGTTGAAGATATCCAGATGAGTTCTGTGGATGATTGGGAAGGTTGGCATTCCGGGGAAAGTCGTATCTGTGAACGCTACGCATCCAAACCCACGAGGCACGCCAGTGCGATACGCCATCCGAGCAAACTCTGCATGAGCATCCCTAATCCAGCCTTCATCCTTGAGGACGACATCATCTCCCATGAGGACAAAGTAATCGCATCCATCCACCCAAGCCTGCCGGGCGATCTGGCGCCAGATGGCGCAAATATGTCCTGGGGGCTGTTTGCAGATTTGGATCGTCACATCACAGATATTTTGTGACGCCAGTACAGCCTCTGCGATGTTCGTGTCGCTTCTGTCGTCGCTTCGTGACAGCAAGGCATCATCGTGATCGATCGCGAGGTAGACTTTGACTACGAACCGCTGTCCACCTAGCTGATGCGTATCCCGCCAGGTTGTACGAGCGAGCGATTCAGCAAAGACTCTGAGGAAAGACAGACATTGACTTGGAGGATCCAAGCCCCGGGAAGTGATGGGCAGGAGAATTGCGACCTTGATGTCCTTGTCTGCCAGGTCGACGATTTTGCTGTGTTGCATCATCTCCAGTACCGAGTTGCGCTCATTCTCATCCATCCCGTCGATGGTCTTCTCCATCTCACCCTGGATCCACCTCCCCGTCTGTGCCATCCCTTCTTCCAAGGACACTTTTGGGATCCAGCCAGAGAGAACGCTTTCTGCGAGGTGGTTGTCCGAGTTTCTTGCACGGACCCCAACTGTCTTCACGTTGGTATCATGTCGGAACACAACATTTACACCTGCTCGTAGTCCTGTCCACCCCACAGCTATCTCCCCGAGGCCGTCGATCGAGACAGCGTGATCGGAACCTATATTGACAGGTTTGTCGTAACCAGACGCCAGGAGCGCCAAGATAGCGTCCACGCAGTCATCAATAAACAGAAAACTGCGGCGCTGTCTGCCATCGCCCCAGATCTCGAGCTCCGTTGAGCCTTTCCCTGCCAAACGTATTGCCAATGCCTTTCGCAAGAGTGCCGCGGGGGCTTTCTCGCGTCCATCGTTCCATGCACCGCGCGGACCAAATACGTTGTGGAAACGGGCGATCTGAATGATGATATTGTGCGCACTGCGCTGCACGAGGAGTTCTGAGACGAGCTTTTCGAGACCATAATGACCCTGTGGTTTGGGTGTGTCCCCATCCCAAGCGTCCTCCTCTTTGAGCGACACATCGGCGTGGAGATCATCTTGTTTGTGTTCCGGGTAGACACAGGCCGATGAGGCATAGAAGAAGACGCGCACTTTGGCGCGAATGGACGCCACCAAGATGTTGGAAGTGATGCAGGTATTGGTTTGATAAATTGTGAGGTCGTTCCCTTCGTGGATGGTCCCCATGCCTCCCATGGTAGCAGCAAAATGGAGAACAGTGTCAATGCCCTTGACAGCACGGTCACAAAATTGTTCGTCACATAGGTTTCCGACGAGCATATCATGGCAGATGGGTCCCTCGAACGCAGAGGACGGGACGATATCAGCCACACGGACCAAGGCACCTCTATCGAAGAGGGCCTTCGCTACGTGCGATCCCTCAAGAAGAGTCAGTTTTCGATGTTCGCGCGGTAGTGTCCTGACTTACAATGAATCCACTCCCACCTGTCACCAGGAACTTTGGATGGGGGGAAACTGGGGGTACGACAAGGTTTTTGGGAATCTCTGCCTTCGCCATTCCTCTGGTGGCCAAAACACAGTAAATATGTTTCAAGACCCATAAAATGTTAGAATTACTTAATGTTATAATTCACTTTGGACTAGACAAGTGTGGAATCTGGTGCCAATAAATGTCAGCTCGGCGGGAGAAATTAACACCCTTCGGAATAATACTCGCCGAGAATGAACGAGACCACACCGAGGAGAAGGGAGGAAGACGCAAGCACGCGCTTTAAATGGCCCTCGAGCCCATCACCTGTCTACTTTCGTAAGCAGTGCAGGCTGTTGTGAGTAACCGTTCTTGCCCTTCCAGAAGGGCGAGCTGCGCCAGAGTACTTGGGCGTGAGACTCGTCCTGCATTTGAATGAAGATTCGATGTCCACATGCACCCCGGTCCGACATATTCTGAATTTCTAGACAAATTGCATCCATTCAAGAGCGCATACAATCACCTGGAATGGTTCAGATCAGTAAAACTCGCCCATGAATTACGAGCGTACACACGCCTTAAGTCCAAAGGGTAGTATAGCTAGCTGCCCCTGCCTTTTCTGGGCAACGGAGAAATGCTGGAGCAACTTATGTGCGAGACCTAGCCTGTATCTGGATCAAGGTTTGGTGTCTACAGGATCTTGATTCGACAATCCTGTGTTGATAGATTATGCATCCGTTTCAGGACGCAGACGATCACCTAGGAATGGTTCGGAACAACAAAACCACGTACGAGTGACGAATACATACACCACCTTAAGTCCAAACGGTAGTATAACTACCTTTCCGAGCCGACGGCCAAGCAATCCATATGCATGACTCCTAGCTCGCATCATTCCTTTCAGCACCCGGCTGTTATCTTCCTGCAACCAGGTAAAGCCCTGCCACATCCATCACATCGTGTTCGCTGTTGTAACAATTGTCTATAGGAATGACGGACGCCTTGAATGCAAATGCAGACACCGACCTCTATGAATTCACCCCCACTCAAGACTGGTTTTCATTCAACAAGCCCACCTGGGAGAATCTTTTCCACTTCGTCCATTCCAAAGCGCCTCGCGTGCTCGAGATCGGATCCTGGGAGGGCCGTTCAGCAGTGTTCCTCCTGACCACCCTCTGCGCCACCGATGGGGAACTCGTCTGCATTGACCATTTTGACCTCATGGGGACGGCGGAGGGAAGAGAGCGATATCGCAAACTCACCCACAACCTCGCGCTCACGGGCCGTCCTGCTCGTGTGCTCACCCAATTCAGCGTCCCTGCCTTGACCACCTTGCTACAGGAAGACATGAACAAGGATCATGAGGCTGGGTTTGATTGGATTTACATAGACGGGTCCCATCGCTCAGACGATACGCTCCTTGATGCGGAATTGGCGTGGCGGTTAGCGCGGCCCGGCTGTATCTTCATCTTCGACGATTACAATTGGCCGGAACAGCCTTTTGACAGCCCACACCATCCACGCCGGGGCATTGACGCTTTCCTTGCAGTACATCGAGGAGAGTACAACCGCCTGTCGATGAACCCTGACCAGTATCAGGTAGGATTGCAGAAAAAGATCCCCATGCGTATCGGCTTTGTTCTCGAACCAGGCAGGGATAAGGAACCGCACGACCCGTTCGAATATGGAATAAACATTGCACTCACCGTCGATTCTGCATACGCGATGGCGGCGGCGGTGACTCTCCGTAGCGTCGTAGAACACATCCAGGGTCGCACCACGCTCTATATCGTCGACTGCGGTCTCCGCACCGAAGACAAGATAAAGATCGAAGCATCCTTGCATATGCGCTCGAACCTCACCCTTCTCTTCATAGCGTTACCTCCGAACTCCTTGACCGCCAACATGGGCGCCGTTTGGGCCAAGATCGATATGATGGAATGTTTGCTTCTCCAGCGCGTCCTCTATCTGGATGCAGA